>OV121126.1:446840-604128 GCA_921293315.2 Nemurella pictetii
CACGTAGCAGTTGAAGTAGCTGTCTAGACTGGGTTCCCAAAGTTTCGACCAAGTTTTCAAATAGAACTGTTCAATTGATTCCATGGGAAAAAAAACCTCTGCTGTGTATAATAAGCTGCGTTTAAATTCTAGACAAAGACGCGTGGTGGAGTGTAAGTGAATTTTTCCCTTTATGCATAGAAGATTTATGCAATTGATGCATTTAACATATGGTGGACCATACGCCCTTAGGGCGAACTATACGCCCATTGGGCGAACTATACACCCATAGGGTAAACTTTACGCCCATAGGGCGAACTATACACCCATAGGGTGAACCATACGCCCTTAGGGCGAACTATACGCTCAAAGGGCGAACTATACACCCATAGGGTACACTTTACACCCATAGGGCCAACTATACGCCCATAGGGCGAGCTATACGCCCAAAGGGTGAACTATACGCCCTTAGGGCAAACTATACGCCCATAGGGCGAACAATACGCCCATAGGGCGAACTATACGCCCATAGGGCGAACTATACGCCCATAGGGCAAACGATACGCCCATAGAGCGAACTATACGCCCTTAGGGCGGACAATACGCCCATAGGGCAAACCATACGCCCATAGGTCGAAATATACGCCCATAGGGCGTACAACATGCTCATAGGGCAAAACAGACACCGAAAGGGCGAACCATACGGCCATAGGACGAACTAATCGCCCATAGAGGAAAAATACGCTCAAGGTTAACAATACGCTCATAGGCCTAGTTTTCGCAATACGGGTGAATGTTCGCTAAACGTAAAGGGCGAACCATACGCCTAAAGGGCAAACCATACGACCATGGGGCGAACCATACGTCCATAGGGCGAGCTATACGCCCATAGGGAACACCATACAGCCATAGGGTGAACTATACGTCCATAGGGAGAACTATACGCCCATAGGGCAAACTATACGCCCATAGGGTGAACTATACGACCATTAAGCGAACCACACACCCATAGGACGAATTATCCGCCCATAGGGACAAAAATACGCTCAAAGGGTGAACAAAAAACTTATAGGCCTAATTTTCGCAATACGGGTGAATGTTCGCCAATTGTATAGTTCGCTAGTATAGTACGCTATGGGCGTATAGTTCGCCCTATAGGATTATGGTTCGCCCTACGGGCGTATATGGTTCGCCCTACGGGCGTATGGTTCGCCCTATGGGCGTATTGTTCGCCCTATGAGAATAAAGTTCGCCTTATGGGTGTATGGTTCGCCCTATGGGCGTATAGTTCACCCTATGGGTATGTAGTTCGCCCTATGGGCGTATAGTTCGCCCTATGGGCGTATAGTTCACCCTATGGGTGTATAGTTTGCCCTATGGGCGTATAGTTCACCCTATGGGTGTATAGTTTGCCCTATGGGCGTATAGTTCACCCTATGGGTGTATAGTTCACCATATGGGTGTATAGTTTGCCCTATGGGTGTATAGTTCACCCTATAGGTGTATAGTTTGCCCTATGGGCTTATAGTTCACCCTATGGGTGTATAGTTTGCCCTATGGGCGTATAGTTTGCCCTATGGGCGTATAGTTCACCCTATGGGTGTATAGTTCACCCTATGGGTGTTTAGTTCACCCTATGGGCGTATAGTTCGCCATATGGGCGTATAGTTTGCCCTTTGGGCGTATAGTTCGCGTATGGTTTGCCATATGGGCGTATAGTTTGCCCTATGGGAGTATAGTTTGCCCTATGGGCGTATAGTTCACCCTATGGGTGTATAGTTTGCCCTATGGGCGTATAGTTCGCCCTATGGGAGTATGGTTCGCATTTTGGGCGCAGTATAAGGGTTAGACTGATGGACCTTGGGCATTAGGTACAATGTTTTCTTTGCCTTTTACATTTTCGTTTATTATTTTGTCCAAATTTTTCATCCTCTTTGCTGATTCCCTTAAGACATTTAGGCGATCTAGCTTCTGACCGTGGTAAAGTGACTAATTCTCTTAGTTAAGCCCTCGTCAAGATGCACCCCATGTCTCCATTTTAAATGCAGGCAAACATTTCGACATCTATTTTGTCAATTTATACTTTAGAAATTTGCAAATAAAACTGTTTTTGAGGCTATTCGATGTATTAGACTCGCATTAACATGAAACAACTTAATGGTAGGTCATTTCTATCAACATCAGTAAAGAGTAATAATTTAACAGAAAATGAAGATTTAAAAATGTTTTGGTTTTGAGTAGCAGCTTTTGAACCACATCCGTTGAATAATTGTAGCACCTCAAATAGTATTCTTGTTCGCTGTTTGAATCCTGAAAAATATATAATTTAGAAATTACGGTTTTTTCTACTGCATTTGTAAAAATATCGAATAGTCTTTTAGCAGCGGAGCCCCGTGCCTCCGGCACTATGTGTTTACGCCTTTTACCTTTATTGATAATACTATTTTCCATGAGACAGCCTCTTTTCCCAAAATACACACCTTATGCCCATAAGGCAAACCTGATACCCATAAGGCATAACCCTATGCTCATAAGGCAAAAATGTGCCCAAAAGGCAAAACACTATGTTCATCAGGCAAAACCCTATGCCAATAAAGAAAAACCTTACTCTTAAAAGGAAACCCAAGCCCCTGAGGCAAAAATAAGCCCATAAGGTAAACCCTTTACTTAAAAGGCAACCCCTGTGCCTATAAGACAAACCCCGTGCCCATAAGACAAACTTTATGCTTAAAGGAAAATTTCCCCTACACTTCCCCATAAACTACCCGTTCCCGACTCCTTACACTACCTCTATGCTTCCGTTAAACTACTCATACCTACTTCTACACTACCCCTTCATAACCAATACCCTGCTTTTACCCAACTGATAAACTACTCCCACCCTACCCCACCTCTACCTCTACCCTAATTCTACCCTTCCCAACTCCTCACCCACCCTACCCCTACCCTACCCCTATCCTGCGTTGAAATTTTTTCCGTTTCTTATGTAAGATACTCTCGTGTCTGGTAAGTAGGTAGTACTACTTGCCTTGCTCTCGGGTATATTCAAGTTACGTGAGTTTGGCGACGTTTTTATAATTTTATTCAATGCATTGACTCTTCAAAATTCTTAAGTGACAAATGTACCTATCCATTAGGTTACTGCTTATTTGAGTTTTGAATAGAAATCATTTTTTGCCAGCTGTCAAATGCCGCCGTGAAGACAATTTTGCTCTTGGTTTTTCGCGATTTAAAATGCTAAAATGAAGCCTGATGATTACAATTGGAAGTTGGTACGCGAACATGCCCTTATTTATGTGTTTTTATTAAAAAATAACGCGTAAATTATTGCAATGTAGATGAGTGTGTGTTCCACTCTTGAGTCATAATGCATGTTTGTGTTTTGAGCAATTAGAAATTCATTCTTAGCCATCTGTCAATTGACTAAATGTCGGAATTGTTTTTCTGTATTTTCCTCAATTGAAATTGCATTGAAAAGACGAAAAATTGTTTCAAATGAAAGAAGAAACATGTTTTCGTTTGAGAATTTGTATGAATAAATATCACCTGCAAATTGGCGTGGCGATGATTGCACGATGCACTCGGATTAAGAGGAATGTCTACAAACCGATTTTAGACCCATAATTCGCGACGTTTCTTGACTAGACCGTTGGAGATAGCGCATGAGAGTAAGGAACAAAGTTGTAGAAAAAATGTAAGTCTATGCTTCAACAAAGTTCTTTTTTCGAAATTTTCTCCCCAACTGCTAATATAAGGGTTTGAAAATGCACATTTTATGCTGTTTTCGGAAAGCCTTGTGCGCCAAACCAAATGAGATATCGAAAAGAACTCTTTGTTGAAGCATAGATAAATCTTTCGTCTAGAACTCTCTCGCTTACTATCATATGCTAACATTAACGATAGAGCCATCAGGCGTCGCGAATTTTTGGTCTGTCGCAAAAATTTTCGACCCAAATTTTCAACTTTGGTCTACATTAGCGTCGACACATCACACCCCGTTTTTACAGCGGCCAATCATAGAGTACCTCTGAATCTACCAAAGACGGATGTTGAGATTATACGGACGGGAAAATAATTTGTAGCACGTAGTAATAAGTTATCACGGATTATGAAAGAACGCATGAGCATCTATGAATCTTGCATCACGAAGATTAACAATCAAAATGAAAAAAACACGCTATTTCCCGCTTTTCGTGTTTTAATTTATATGGTTGGATTCATCTCTATTAGCAGATTGTAAGTCACTTTGAATCAAAGTTCTAATGTGATTATTGGGTGTTTTACGGCACATTTTCAATCACGGCAAATAATTGGTAGTATGTCATGTTGTAAGCCGCTCTTATCTTGTGTCGAGTTTATTCTAAACAGCATTCTGTCAGCATTCTGCAAGCAAAGTATAATTTAATTCTAGAAACCAAGAAGACAAATCAATCAGTATGTGTGTGTGCTACCATTGATTACATCGGCGTTTTTAATCGGTGTCATTTTTTGAAATTGAACACCTTTTTAATCAATCTTCTAGAGTGATTTTCACCCCACCCAATGAAAATGCAGTTTTTCACCGTGTTTTCAAATCGACATAGTTATGATATTCTTGTGACAAATACTCTAAGAAATATTGTGGGTTGTTGCTTCGAAGCCGAATGCCTAAAAGGTGATTACGAGACACATAGTAGTGCATTGTTTGTAATTATTATCGATGCGTCGTTACACTGGTTACACCATGCAAGTTGAATGCAGGGGAACACTTATCGCGAGAATAGAAAGCGCGAAAAGCAGTAAAAGAATAAATCCAATCCGGTGTGACAATACGCAAGGAATAGTGTTGGAATAGTGTTTGTCGAAATTATCCCCGAATTCCCCGATTGCGAAAGTTTGAAATTAATTTAAGGCTGATGTCATAAAAAAACAGAATCGATTTACAAATTTAAAGCATTTCGTATTTCATTGATAACGAATTTAATGAATCGATTAATTTTGATCAATCGTTTGGACTAGTTTCGTAGATGGATAGCAATAAGTAGCAACAACAAAAATGCAGACGTGATGCAGATATTCAACAAATTGATTTCTTAAATATGGCACTTGCAGTTCGGTTCTGATGCATCTATTTTGGAAGGTGGTCCAATGGTGTTTGAACAAAACGAAAAATAGTGTGGAAGCTGTTTTCAGACGCATATATGGCGACGTGTCCTGGCTATACCGTTGGAGATAGCATATGATAGTAAATGAGAAATTTGTTGACGAAATGTTCGTCTATGCCGCAAAATAGCCCTTTTTTCGAAATTTTAACCCCAACTGCTAAAACGTTGGTTGGAAAATGAAAATGTAAGTGTTGTTTTTATAATGCCTTGTACGCCACACCGAATGAGATATCGAAAAGACCTCTTTGTTGAAGCATAGGTAAATCTTTCGTCTACAACTCTCTCGTTTACAATCATTTGCTTCCTCTAACGATAGAGCCGCTACACGTCGCGCCGTCGTGGTAAGTGTCATGATTTTTGGCCCAAATTTGCAACTTGCTCTGCGTACTTTCGTACACAGCTAAACCAGCTGAACACATTTTTCATAGACGGATCACATATCACGGCTTTATCTTATAGCTGCCACCCCCCTCCCTCCACCACTCACTCACACTAAGACAGTCCTGCTGGTGCCAACATCCTAGACTCGCCAGACAAATCTCTTTCATGCGTCTGTTTCCAAGAAAAGATAAGTAGATACAAAATTGAAACAATGAGAAGTTTTTGAGTCTTGTGATAATAATTTATATATTTGGATAGATAATCGAACGTAGGTTTCAATCGTTTTTTAAATGAAGTTCTAAGTTGAAAATTGAAGGTTTTGTAGACGATCGCGATTTGCATGACAGCGATCAATAATTTTTCTGAAATCGTTGATTTTGGCACTAGGAAATCAATTCAAAAAGGATTGTGAATTTTACTTGAAGGTAAGATTGATCAAGATGAAACCATAACCGATATCCATTTTCTGATCGCTCTCTTAGTCTCTACCCTTGAAATGCTGACTTCTACTGTTTCACAGATTATGAAGAGATTAGGTTCACATCCAAGCGACCAGGCTACGCGAATAATAACGTCAGCTTCTTAACTTTTTACCAGCCAATCCTTGCACTTATTTGCTCCGCGTGGAATGAAAAGGACAACCTCCAAGGTGTCCAACGTTTTCGCACTCTTTGAAAACAGGATTACGGCCGAGGTAGTCATGGCTCTTAACTGTCTAGGCTGGACGTGCAAAGTTTCGATCGCCTTTCCTTGTAGAATTGTTCGTGTGATTGTTTTGACACTTCCATGCTGTCCTCGTGGAATGAGCAGTTGCCTTTTTCTTGCAATATAAACTCTTTTTTAACAATTTTTTTAATGGCTAAATTTCGGCCATGTGCTGTTATCATTCCGTTCTTATTAAATAAAAGTGTATCGTGTCACGTCAATGAGTTCGCGTTGCACTCGGGTTAGCTGTCTAGGCTGGACTTACATACCTTCGGTCGTCTTTTCACAAATAAATAATCAATTGATTGCATTGAAACTTGAATCGGTCGGCGCAGAATGAAATCTTTACTTAATTACTTGCTTGTTATCTTTGAGTTGTGAGAGATGGAAATTAATTATTTTGCCAGCTGTCAGATGGTGACATTTCGTTGATACTCATTTCAAGTTTTCGTAATTTGAGTTGCTATAAAAAATACGTGAGACGATTGGAAATGGTAGAAAAATCAAGAAAGTACCCGAATTTAGTTGTTTTTAGTGAATATAAAGTAGTAAAATGCAGATTTGGTGAGTGCACGTTGCAAACCAAAGGCCTATAGGCCAAAATCTTTGCGAAAGTTGGCGGCAACTTTTGATTTAATTCATTCCATCAACTCTGGAACAGCCCTAGTGAAAAAATGTATCCTGGTAGTCAGTGCCTGTTTGAGTTTTAAGCCCTTGAAATTCATAATTTGCCAGCTGTCATTGACGAAATGTCAGAAATGTTCTTATCACGTTTTGGCACAAAAAATCACAATGAAACGATGAAGGACATCTCCAAATGGTCAGAAATGCATGTACGTACCAAATTGAATGTGTAATTATTATTATTTCGTGTAAATTGAAAAGTCAATGAGTGCACTTAGGTTGCACTTGAACTCAAAGTACACTGTAAAAAATAAATGTAATGCATACACAAACTTATTTAGTAACGATACAGAGTGTCCGTAAAGTTACGAATATAGTTTACGTGTACCCTACAGAACATGAATTTTTAGCAAAGGTTACGACGATATTTTCTGTATTTGTCACAAACCATTTTGTAAGGGCTACAGAAGAAGCCCTTTAGTAACCCTTACTAAACATTGTTAAGTTACCGTAACGAATATATCTTTTGCACTCTTACGAATATTTAACTTGATTTTTCACAAATAGAATATTAGTAATCTTTACAAATGTATTTACTGAATTGCATACAAGTCAAAATGTTTATGCTACAGAATTCAAACTTTTAGTAAATGAACCGAGGATTTTTTAGTTACCGTAACATATATATCTTTTGCACTCTTCCATATCTTTTACTTGTAATTTTTCACAAATAGAATATAAGTAAACTTTACAAGTAAATTTCATGAATTGCGTACAAATCAAAATGTATATGCTACAGAATACAAAATTTTAGTAAATGAACTGAGGAACATTCAGTTACCGTAACAAATATATCTTTTGCGTCATCGAGCAAAGCAAATACTAACAGTTTTAAATTGGGCAAGTGTTTTGTCTACCTTACTTTGATAATTACTCGGTTATTTTTTAACGTACAGGGATGGGGTTTGTACCAGATTGTTATGGAATAAAAAACGTTTCTTCTATGAGCTATTTGGGTGTCTCTGTGCCTTCAGTATCGGTTTAGAAATCGAAACCAACTGACCGAAATTGCCAGTGTGTCAGCAACGTACGAACCTCGCCCTTGCCGAGCAGTTGGTTTGAAGTGGGATGATATTTTGCTTGACGACGCAATGACGCATTAAGGAGTGACAAACCGAGTTGAAACTTAGTGTAAGCCTGTCTAGTGAGTAGATTTAACCTTTCTCGGTCCAAAGGGAACATAAAACGGTGCTAGAAAACTTAAAATAGCCAAAAACAGTGTTCGGCTCAAGAACGCAGAAAAAAATTGACCAGCCCAGAGAAAAACGTTTGCAGCAACCACAGTTATTAAACCATGGACGATTAAACTACCGGCATGGGAGTTTGGTACGAGTGTAAGCCATCTTTTCTCTCTTTGTATCATATATTTCAAAACTTAGCCAGCTCCCAAGGTTCGCCTTGAGAACCCAAAGTAAAACCTGCCCAAGTAAAATGTGTAGACTGCACTTCGGGAGTCAAAAGGGCCTTAATCGCCTCATCAAATGTCGAAAATTGGCGATTAAAATTTCTAAATACCAGGCTGGATTCATGGCGACTGCAATGGTACCAGTGTTGAGATAGTTGTACAAAGATTTAACGAAAATAACTCCTGGTTCACTTTTGAATGTGCGAGACTAGGCTACTGATATTCCCACAGTTGACTCAAGCAGACATAGCGCAAGCCGAAGTCGAAGATGTCTCTCAGGTCTCTCATAGTTTTGATCACATTCGCCTGAGCACGCCTGTGTTCGACTTGCGTCTATTGTGTGCAGTCCCATTTGTTTCCCTATGTTTTAACTTTCCTATGCGTATGCGTTAAGCTTGTGCTTGTGCTATAATGCTAGTGTCAATTGTGGGTAGAACTTTCGATTAAAAATTACTATCCATCAATAATCTCCCTCTATTTAGATTTAATCGGTGTACATGGCTGATCCTAGTAGTAGTAGTATTAAACAGTCAGTCCGGCCCTGTGAATATGCCACCAAGCCGGCGGCATCCTTTGGCAAAAGAACTCAACAATGCTCGCGAGGCAACCCAAGCTACGCAAAACTTAGAAACAACGCAACCCTTCTAGTTAGACGCTAGTCATTTTGCAGGTGGCAGCCTGCAGCTGTGTGTTGAGCATTCGGCTTCGGCATGTTATAGCGTGCAACTGTCTTCGAATCAGTGTCTCTGATTGTGTCCGAGTTAGTGGTCGGTTACTGTTTTGCAAGTGAATTGGAAATGGAAGATTCAATCAAGACTCTGAATTTCGACGGTTTGATGGATTTCCTCTTGGACAACGGAATTACCGAGGAATTGGTGGATGCAATGGAAGGTAAGCGAATTATTTTACCCCTATTATATTGTTTCTATCCCAGTTTATCCGCATTGCATCCAGTTAAATAATAGGGTGCCCACGTGTCCATTTATTTTCTGATGGACAAGTAATCTAATCTAAACTTGCATTTGTATTTTTTTAAATAAGTAAAACGCACAAATAGAAAAATAATATGTGTGAATCTGATCTATGCCTTCAACAGTGATAGTGTAAGTGAATTCGAAATATCATGTAATCTTATCCATATTTATACTTTCAGCCAGGAACTGTCGTGATGCAGCTTATACAGTCGAGGACAGGACCAACCAAAATATCCAGCCTTACATCTTCTGCGTCGAGACACAAGAGGAGGGTGGACCATTTTTTTGTTCGGCGACAAACTGCTCATCGCGGTAAGGAAGTGTTCTGTCCAGGCGATCGACAAACTTTCAAATCTTTCTTCGATTTCAACGTGGCCTATCCCACACCTTTGCTTCGATTTTATAACTTTTTAGAAACACGGGTTTTCGACCTTAAAATAATATCGTGTGAACATACAGGGACGGCAGGGCTAGATGCTACTCTAAGAAATATGAAAATTGGTTAAAAAATAACTTTAGATGCACCCTTTTTTCTGTCTTAATATTAAAATTACTCTTCGCAATCAATTCGTGGTGACAATCTATTTTTGCCCCTATTTCCCTCATAAAAAAAGATATTAGGAGCTTGATACAATCATAGGCCATCATTCAAATCAGCAAGATTCTGGTTTGTTATTCATGCTTATATGTTATCTGTAATCCTTGCTCAAATATGTTTGGTTTTATACACAATCTATCATTTGTAACAAACACAAAGTATTGTTACTTTGTGATTACAAAAAAGACGTGTGTATTGCTTACCCAGATATGTTTTGTGTTAATACAAAGAACGTATCTGTAACCTACACTTAATATTATCTCGTTATTCTACAAAATACTGTTATGTTATCAATACTAATATAATATTTGTAATTCTCGCTAAATTAAGTTTTGTTTCACTGCCAACTAATTCTTTTGTAAAAAATACAAAGTATTGTTGTGTTACGATAACAAATAAAATTTTGTAATGAATACTCAAAAATGTTGTGTTCTTAAGAAGAAAGTACCTGTAACCTACACATAATCCTGTCCTGTAATCCACACTAAAAAAGTTTTCGGCAACAGAGTTTCCTAAATTTTTTTTTGTAACCGTTACAGTTTATTTTTTACAGTGTAGCTGTCTAGGCTGGGCCGCGAACGTTTCGACCGAGTTTTCTAGTAGAAATATTCAAGTGATTCAAAGGAAACATAGCCTTAGCAGTAGAAAATTAGCTGTGTTTTAATTCTAGACAAAGACGTTTGGTGGAGAGTGCGTGAATGTTTCATGAAAGGGATTTCTAAATTTGCACTACTGAATACAAAGAAACATAGCCAACAATGGAATCCCGGGGCAACCAAATCGACGGACATTATATATATTAGATATTAATATTTGACCATGTCAAATATTTCACAAAAAACGTCTTTATTTCACTGGTTGTCACAAGCAGATGGCGTAATCTAGAGGCAAAATAAAACTCTCATTTAACGGGATTCACACCCTTGGCAACTCCATTATGCACCTTAATAATATTATGTACTCTCTTAAAATCAATCAAGCGCTCTCAAGCCAGTAGGATGTGTTTTTCTCACGCTCCCGTCTTATTCCTACGCGAAACAAGACGAAATATCGAAGTCGAACTGCTCATGATGCCACCTGCATCATGCCCCCCACCCCCAATGCACATGCAGACATCTACCTTATATAATGTCCAGTTTTGGTTGCTCCCGGTTTCGATTGTTGGGAATGTTTCTATGTTTCAGTAGTGCAAATCGAGTGCAAACGGGAAAATTTTGATGCCTCTTTTGGGAAAAATTCACCCACTCTATATCGCGTTCTAACGTCTAGAATTTAAAAACGCACAATTCTATTTGGGAGAGGACATGTTTCCTCGCGATCAAACGAATATTTCCATCCGAAAACTCCGTCGAAACTTTCGCGGCCCAGCCTAGACAGCTACTTCGAGCTCATCACATTTTCAATTTACACGAAATAATAATAAATACACATTCAATTTGGTGCGTTTATGCATTACTGACCATTTGGAGATGTCTTTCATCATTTCATTGCGATTTGTTTTGCAAAAACTTGATAACATCATTTCTGACATTTCGTCAATGACAGCTGGCAAATTATGAATTTCAAGGGTTCCAAACTCAAACAGGCACTGACTACCAGGATACATTTTTTCACAACGGGTGTTCCAGAGTCGATGGATTGAATTAAATCAAAAGATACCGCCAACTTTCGCAAAGATTTTGGCCTTTGCTATTTATGGTTTGCAACGTGCACTCACCAAATCTGCATTTTACTACTTTATATTCACTAAAAACACCTAAATTCGGGTACGTACTTGATTTATCTCCCATTTTCAATCGTCTCACATATATTTCCCTGAAGCGATTCAATTAATTGAATTAAAGCCAAATGGAGAAAAGTAAGCAAGTAATTGAGTAAATTATTCATTCTTCGCCGACCGATTCAAGTATCAATGCAATCACTTGATTATTTTTTTGGGAAAAGTCGACCAAAACTTATTAAATCCAGCCTATAGACAGCTACCCCGAGTGCAACGTGCACTTATCGACGTGACACGATACACTTTTATTTACTATAAGAACAGATAATCTAAGGCAGGCACGTTCATTAACTATAACCTCTTATGTATTTTCGTTATAATTCCAATTGCGAAAACTTGATACCAGCACATGGCAGAAATTTCGCCGTTCGACAAATGGCTGAAAACGAGTTTCTTTAGCAATAAAATCACAACAGCCCATTCCTTGAGGACAGCATGAAGTGTCAAAATAATCACAAGAAAAGGCGATCGAAACTTCACACGTCCAGCCTAGACAGTAAATCCGAGTCGGCAATTTTATTCTTACACATTCTCAAGGGTGATCATGTTTCTTCTTTCACTTAAGACCGTTTTATGTCACTTTAAGGCCATTTAAATTGCAGAAACTTAAGACCAATATATCCAACATTCTATCAATTGATAGCTCGCTAACAAATGCTCCAAACTCAAATATGCATTTTTCAGAAAAAATGGGTATTAAATGCCAAGTCCCAAGCCCAAACATGCATGGTGACCCGTGAGTGCAACGTTCACTCATCTACATTGCAATTTACGCGTCAATGTAATAAAAAACATAATTAAGGGCATGTACGCGTACCAACATCAATTCAAAATCATCAGACTTCTTTTTCTTGCATTTTAAATCGCGAAAAACCAAAGCCAACATCGTCTATATGACAGCATAATATGCGACAGCTGTAAAAAAATTATTTCTATTTATGTTCAAAACTCTAAGCAGCAGTGACCTAATGGATACATTTTTCACAATTTACGTTTGCATAGTCGATGTTTTGAATAAAATTTAAAGTCGTCGAAATATTTACGTTACTTGAATAATCGAAAATATCTTTTATTGGAAACGAAACAAAATTTCCAAAGAAGGATAGGGGCAGGTTAGGGGTAGGGTAGGGTAGAATTAGGGTAGAGGTGGGGTAGGAGTTGGCTAAGATTTGGATATAAGCAGGGTGTTGGTCATTAAGGGGTAGTTTAGGGTAGGGGTAGATTAAGGGTAGTATGGGAGTAGGTCAGGGAGAGTAAAGGGGTAGTGAAGAAATGTTGAAGGAAGAAAGTTCAAGTTTATATTCCTAAAAATATAATATAAACTTAAATTTTAAGTCGAAGAAGAAGGTAGGAACACTTTTTGGGAAGCGTAGGGGATAGTGAAGGGGTAGGTAAGGAGTAGGTTAGGGATTGTGTAGTTGTCGGGAAGGGGTAGTGTAGGGGTAGTGAAGGCGTAGTTTAGGGCAAGTTTCCCCATGGACATATAGGCATTAAGGCATTTAGACATGGGCATATGGGCATTAAGGTTTCTCTTCTGGGCATTAAGGTTTGCCACATGGGCATTTAGGAACCTTTTAAGTTATGGGCGTAGGGATTTTTTCAAATTCAATTCCAATTGCGATAACTTGATAGCGGCACATGGCCGAAATTTCGCTGTTCGAAAAATGGTTAAAAACGAGTTTATATTGAAAGAAAAAAGCAACTGCTCATTCCACGAGGACGGCATGGAAGTGTAAAGCAATCTTATGAACAATTCTGCAAGGAGAGGAGATCGAAACTTTGCACGTCCAGCCTAGACAGTCAATCCGAGTGCATCGTGCAATAATCGTCACGCCAATTTACAGGTGATATTTATTCATACACATTCTCAAACGTGATCATGTTTCTTCTTTCATTTGAAACAGTTTTTCGCCTTTTTAATGCAATTTAAATTTCTGAAAATACAGAAAAACAATTCCAACATTTCTTCAATTGACAGATGGCTAAGAATGAATTTCTATGGCTCAAAATTCAAACATGCATTATGACTTATGAGTGCAACATACACTCATCTACATTGCAATTTACGCATTATTTTTAACAAAAACACATAAATAAGTGCATGTTCGCGTATTGGTATACTAACTTTCTGTTATCATCAGACTTTATGTTTTGCATTTTAAATCGCGAAAACCCTAAAGATAAATTTTCTATATGACGGCCTTTGAAAGCTGGCAAAAAAATGATTTCTATTAATGTTCAAAACTAAAATAAGCAGTGACCTAATGGATACTTTTGTCACTTTTGACTTTTGCAGATTCGATGCATTGAATAAAATTATAAAAAAGTCGCCCAACTCACGTAACTTGAATACCCGAGAGCAAGGCAAGTAGTACGCACCAGACCCGAGAGTACCTTTCATTGGAAACGGAAAAACATTTTCAACGCAGGAATTAGGCGCAGGGTAGAGGTAGGGTAGGTGAGGAGTTGGGAAGGGTAGAATTAGGGTAGACGTAGAGGTGAGAGTAGTTTAAAAGTTGGGTAAAAGCAGGGTATTGGTTGTGAAGGGGTATTGTAGAAGTACCTGTATGAGTATACTTTAACGGAAGCTTAGAAGTAGTGATAACGAGTAGGGAACGGGTAGTTTATGGGGGAGTGTAGGGAAAGTTTTCGTATGGGTAAAAGTTTGTCTTATAGGCACAGGGTTTGCCTTTTGAGTAAAGGGCTTATGGGCTTTTTTTACCTTAGGGGCATATGATTTCCTTTAAAGAGTAGGGTTTTTCTTTATTGGCATAGGGTTTTGCCTTATGGGCATAGTGTTTTGCCTTTTGGGCATATTTTTGCCTTATTAGCATAAGGTTATGCCTTATGAATATCGGGTTTTCCTTAGTAAGGTGTGCATTATGGGCAAAGAGGTTGTCTCATTGAAAATATTATTATCAATAAAAGTTAAAGGCGTAAACACATAGTGCCGGAGGCACGGGCTCCGCTGCTTTTACAATAACGTTAAATATTTCAGGAAAAATTTAAATCTAAAATTCGCAAACCACATTTACGAAAATGTTAAAGGCAAAGAAAAAATTGTACTTAATGCCCAAGGTCCATCAGTCTAACCCTTATAGAACGCCCATAGGGCGAACTATACGAGAACTATACGCCCACAGGGCAAACAATACGCCCATAGGGCGAACTATACCCCCATAGGGCAAACTATACGCGAACTATATGCCCATAGGGCAAACTATACGCAAACTTTACGCCCATAAGGCAAACTATACGCGAAATATACGCCCAATGGGCGATCTATACGCCCATAGGGCAAACTATACGCCCATAGGGCGAACTATTTGCAAACTTTACGCCCATTGGGTAAACTATACGCCAATAGGGCGAACTTTACGCCCATGGGGCGAAATATACGCCCATGGGGCGAACTATACGCCCAAAGGGCGATTTATACGCCCATTGGGCGAACTATACGCCCATAGAGCAAACTATACGCCCAAAGGGCGAACTATACGCCCATAGGGCAAACTATACGCCCATAAGGCAAACTATACGCCCATAGGGCAAACTAAACGCCCAAAGGGAAAACTATACGGGAACTATACGCCCATAGGGCAAACTATACGCCCGTAGGGCAAACTATACGCCCACAGGGTGAATTATACGCCTACAAGGCGAACTATAAGCAAACTATACGCCCATAGGGCAAACAATACGCCCATAAGGCGTACTATACGCCCATGGGGCGAACTATACGCCCATAGAGCGAACTATACGCGAACTATACGCCCATTGGGCAAACAATACGCGCATAGGGCGAACTATACCCCCATAGAGCGAACTATACGCGAACTATACGCCCATAGGGCGAACTATACGCAAACTTTACGCCCATAAGGCGAACTATACGCGAACTATACGCCCATGGGGCGAACTTAACGCCCATGGGGCGATTTTTACGCCCATAGGGCGAACTATACGCAAACTATACGCCCATAGGGTGAACTATACGCCCATAGGGCAAACTATACGCCAAGAGGGCAAACTTTACGCCCATAGGGAAAACTATACGCGAACTATACGACCATAGGGCAAACTATACGCCCGTAGGGCAAACTATACACCCACAGGGCGAACTATACGCCCATAAGACGAACTATACGCAAACTTTACGCCTCTGAGGCGAACTATACGCGAGCTATACGCCCATAGGGAAAACTATACGGCCAAAGGGCGAACTATACGCCCATGGGGCTAACAATACGCCCAAACGGCGAACTATACGCCTTTAGGGCGAACTATACGCCCATAGGGCGAACTATACGCCCATAAGTCGAACTATACGCCCATAGGGCGAACTTTACGCCCATGGGGCGAACTATATGAAACTATACGCCCATAGGGCGAACTTTACACCCATAGGGCGAACTATACGCCCGTAGGGCGAACTATTTGCGAGTTATACGCCCATAGGCTGAACTATACGCCCATAGGGCGAACTATACGCCCATAGGGCGAACTTTACGCCCATAGGGCGAACTTTACGAAAACTATACGCCCATAGGGCGAACTATACGCCCATAGGGCGAACAATACGCCCATAGGGCGAGTTTTACGCCCATAGGGCGAACTATACGCCCATAGAGCGAACTATAAGACCATTGGGTGAACTATACGCCCATAGGGCGAACTATACGCCCATAGGGCGAACTATACGCCCATATAGCGAACTATACGCCCATAGGGCGAACTATACGCCCATAGGGTGAACTATACGCCCATAGGGCGAACTTTACGCCCATAGGGCGAACTATACGCCCATAGGGCGAACTTTACGCCCATAGGGCGAACTATACGAAAACTATACGCCCATAGGGCGAACTATACGCCCATAGAGCGAACTATACGCCCATAGAGCGAACTATACGCCCATAGAGCGAACTATACGCCCATAGGGCGAACTATACGCACATAGAGCGAACTATACGACCATAGGGTGAACTATACGCCCATAGGGCGAATTATACGCCCATAGGGCGAACTATACGCCCATAGAGCGAACTATACGCCCACAGGGCGAACTATACGCCCATAGGGCGAACATTCACCCCATGTCGTTAAAAACCAAAAGAAAAAGTCGTAAGTATGCTTTATGCCTTATGGGCGTAGGGTTTGCCTTTTGAACAAAGGTTTTGCCTTATTGGCACATTTCTGCATTATGGATGTACTTATGCCCTATGGACATAGGATTTGCCTTATGGGCATAGGGTTTGCCTTAAGGGTAGAGGGGCAGCCATATGAGCTTAAAAAAATTAAATGAAAAAATAAAATTAATTGTAAGTAAAAGGCGTAACCACAAAGTGCCGGAGGCACGGGCTCCGCTGCTAGTCCTTGAATATCACGCTCATCCACACCTGATAAAAGCAAATCTTTGAGAAGCCCTGTTTTTTTTTTTAACTTTTGTTTTGGATTGTTAACGACAAGTGTTGCCGACCAGATATTTACAATAGTCACAATCTTAGACTCGATATTTTCTTATAAATTTCTCAATCAATTACAAATAATTCTATGGCTGGCAAGAATGGATCCAGTGTTAAATTCCCCGTGGATTTTCTTCACCGTGCGCCAAGGCCGTCTCTCAGTCATTAAAGGGAATGTCTAAATACAGATTCCAATTTCTAATTTTCTTCTTATTCAACTTCTAATTTAAGGGTTTAAAAATGCTAATTTTTTGCTGCTTTTAGAATGCCTTGTGCGCCAAACTATATGAAATATCGCAAATAACTCTTTGTTAAAGCATAGATAAATCTTTCGTCTACAACTCTCTCGCTTACTATCATATGCTAACATTAAAGATAAAGCCACCCGGCGTCGCAAAATTTTTTGATCCAAATTTTCAACTTTGGTCTACACTAGCATCGACACATCACACCCCGTTTTTACAGCAACCAATCATAGAGTACCTCTTAATCTACCAAAAAAGGATGCTGAGAGATAACGGACAGAAAAATAATTTCTGGCACGTAGAAATAAGTTATCACGGAATAAGAAAAAAATGCAAGCATCGTGTGAATCTTTCACCGTGACGATTAACAATAAAAATGAAAAAACACGCTTTTCCCGCTTTTCGTGTTTGAATTGAAATGGTTGGATTCATCTCTATTAGCAGATTGTAAGTCACTTTGAATCAAAGGTTCTAAAGTGCTTATTGGTTTGTATAGAATATTTTCAACCACGGCAAAGTATGCTTTCATTGCTTGCATTGGCGTTTTTTAATCGGTGTCATTTTTTCAAATTGAAAACGATTTTATTCAATCGTGGTAAGTGTCAGGATGTTTGGGACCAAATGTGCTATGCGTACTTCTATACACAGCTAAACCAGCTTAAATTAAGGCCTACCCACAATTGACATAAGCATAAGCACAACGCATAGTCGTAACGCATAAGGAAATTAAACATGGGATATAGGATAGGATCGCCCACAATTGACATAGCAGCAACACTAGCGACCTTGAGCGCACAAGGCATCGACACAACGCACAAGGAATATGAAATATTTTAACTTTTTTTTCGTTATGCGCTATGTCAACCAATCAGAGGGCAGAGAATTGAAATGCGCGCGATCTTGGCAACAGCTGAGCAGCGATCCGTGGTCAATGGTCAAGTTTTGGGGTTATGTCTGTGTGTCTGTCTGCGAACGAGGCGGTGTCATAGAGCTGTCAATCCTGATTCACAACCTTGTCAGATCGTCTATTTGTTTAATACAGAGGCGTTGTTTTAACTAACAAGAAATCTTGCGAATAATTTTGGACGAAATTATATGGATGAATTGGAGACCATAATCATAATTTTTATTTATAGTTCGTTTCCAACTCTTGACTAAATGAGTTCCACAGAGCTGGATGTTGATGAACGAGGTGTATTAAAAGTTAAAACCTCGTATGCGCCCTCATTTTCCAATACAAATTGTATCTTCCTTTGTTATAGATTCAAAAATAAATATACGATTTGCTCCACGAACGAAAACTCGTTCGCATACATAACCCCAAAACATGACCATCGACCATGGATCGCTGTTCAGCTGTTGCCAAGATCGCGCGCATTTCAATTCTCTGCCCTCTGATTGGTTGACATAGCGCATAGCACATAAGGAGTTAAAATATTTCATATTCCTTGTGCGTTGTGTCGATGCCTTGTGCGCTCAAGGTCGCTAGTGTTGCTACTATGTCAGTTGTGGGCGATCCAATCCTCTAACCCATGTTTAATTTCCTTGTGCGTTACGACTATGCGTTGTGCTTATGCTTATGTCAATTGTGGGTAGGCCTTTAGTGTTCATTGACCGATCACATATCACGGCTTTATCTTCAAACTCACACTCACTCTTAGACAGTCCTGCTGATGCCAAGATTTTCCACTCGCCAGACTAATCTCTTTCATGCATCTGTTTACAAGAAAAGATAAGTAGATACAAAATTGAAATAATGAGAAGTTTTGGAGCTTTGTGATAATTATAAATATATTTGGAAAGCTACCCAGTTTACCCACAGCTAAGCTGGACAATCGTCTAGCTTTGTGGGGCACTGTGAGCGACACGCTATGTTTATTTATTTGCATTTAAAGAGTTCATATTATATTAACCTGTAAATCATGTGTAATCTTGCAAATAAATACATTAAAAAAAAAAAAATGTTTCAATCGTTTTTTAAATGAAGTTATAAGTTAAGAATTGCAGGTTTTGTAGACGATCCCGATTTGTTTGACAGCGATCAATAATTTTTCTGAAATCGTTGATTTTGGCTCTAGGAAATCAATTCAAAACGTATAATGAATTTTACTTGAAGGTAAGATTGATCAAGATGAAACCTTAACCAAAATCCAATTTATGATCGCTCTCTTAGTCTCTACCCTCGAAATGCTGACTTCTAATGTTTCAAAGATTATGAAGAGATTGGGTTCACATCCAAGCGACCAGGCTACGCGAATAATAACGTCAGCTTCTTTACTTTTTACCAGCCAATTCTTGCACTTATTTGCTCCGCGTGGAATGAAAAGGACAACCTCCAATTTGTCTAAAGTTTTTGCATATATTGTAAACAGGAAAGAGCACGAGTGAAGAAATATTACATTTATTTAAATGAAACGTCGCGAACGCTTATCGTCATGAGAGGTTGTGAATGAGCGATATTTTACACGATTATAGTTTAGAAAAATACAATTTAAAATTGAAGCAGGGAAAATGAAAATGCAGCTGAACAGAAAATAAATTCATATGGCGAATAGAAAAACAAATCATAACTATATCTCTTTGTAAAACAACTAAACCAAAAATGTAAATTAAGTATCTTAAGAAATAAGTCCCAGTCTTCTCTGGGGAGCTGCGGTTCTGAAGAATTACTTCGACTTGACTTAAACTGACGTCACTGAGTCAACAGTCCTCATCGTTAAGACAAGTAGCTTTAAAGTTTAAATTCAATGCGTCAACTCATCTTTCTAGGCATCAATCTTTTGGAGTTCACTCACCTTCGACTTGTTGCTTGCTGCTTGAGAACTCGAGCTGCAATCTGACTTGATTACTGATATCAGAGACTCAGAGTTATCTAAAATAGATCAAAAGATTTTCAAGCCATTGCTAGTGAGGCTTGATTTTATGAATTTCTAGCAAAATTAAGCTCCGTTTCGAATGGTCATTATAATACTCTGCTAAACTGTTGAACATTTGGCAACGAAGAGCGCATCAAAAGTCATCAATTTATATCATGCTTAAACTATAAAGATAATCTTATTTGCTTTCAGCTGAGATTAAAAATGGATTAAAAATTCTATATAGATAAAGACAGAGAGATATAATATCAAAATATGTTAATTGACCTGCCACTTAAACCAACTTTTAAAACATGTCATATATTTAATTTTGATACAGCTGTTACCTCATGATATAAAATTTTATAATTTGTAAAATAGAAGAAAATCCCAGCTTTCCCTGACATCTCTGCCATCTGCACTATTAAAGCATTTTATCCACTTGACTCCAATGACAGCCTACAGAGTTTGCCTGTCCTTATCTTTGAGATAAGAATATTAAACGTTTCCATTCTCAGCCTCGTCTCACCTTTCTAAACATAAACCCTCGTAGCAACCGGGCCGCAGGGCTGGAGCCCTTAGTTGTGTTTATATGCACGATTTTGTGTTAAGAAAGAATTGTCTTAAAGTATTAAGCACATTTTTTAAAATTGTGCTTTTAGTACGTCTTTAAAGCTTGTCTACAGGTTTTTGCAGACAAAGCAACTTTGTCTCCAGCCGATGTAGACAAATTTAACACTGTGAACTGTGTTAACAGTGTATCACAGTGTGTATCGAGTAGACCAGGATTCTTAATAACAAATCGGACCCTTTGTTATTTCTGAAAATATATTATTACGTTTTAAAATATTGAAATAGTTCTTAGCGACTACTTTATTCTTTTATGTCTCAATTCTTTGCGCATGCTCAATGCAATCATCTTGTGAATGAGTGTAAAGATAACGCTCGATGGCTCGAGTCCACCATTTCGAGGAAGATATATAAATTATCTCTTTTTTTCATGTGTCCAAACTAAATCAAAGAAGCGAAGGCCAGTTTTTTACACGGTTAAATATTCAGTCTATTTTTTAGCCGGACTATTTTTTAGAATTAAAAAGTAGTTCTTGGATTAGTTGATTAATATTGATTATGTTGTTTGCGAATGTGATTTCAACGATGTCATTTTCTCGTCTCAAGTCTTTGATAGCGTTCACAAAAAACCATGGGTTTACTAATAAAGAGCGTATTTTATCGCGCGATGCTCGGGTTCGTTTCCGCAGGCTTCTGTTTTCACTGGGATAGATCTGAGAGCCCGGCCGATAAAGAGATAACAGTCGACTTTAAGACTGACGCAGACAGAATATCGACGCTAGCGTTCCCATCGGAATTATTGTGAACTATTCACTCACTAGGGCTTCGCGAACGCTCAATCTAATCGCGTTGTAGATGAGCGTATTTATTTAGGGCTTGAGGATAAGATTTAAGACCTACAAGAATATGAAGGTAATCGCACCTAAACCTTCCACTTGAATCTCGACGGATAAATAGCTATGAATAATAAAAAATGGTCGGAAAAATGCGAAAAAAAACGAACATGATTATATATTTATATCAAAAAATTTCAGAAAAGCTGCATATCAATTTTTTTAGTATGTTTCTTAAGTTTGGTGTGATTATATAAATAACTTTTGGCTGTAAAAAATAGTAAAAGTTTTGAAAATTGTGAAATATTTTGTAAATTTTGAATAGTTATGAAAATGTTACTCGGAATCTGCTGAAAAAAAGCAGAAGGCTTAGGTTGAGAACAAAATAATATGGTTTTCTTGAGTAGCCGTGTGGCCTGTAGAGCACGAACAACACTACACACATTAGTGTATTTTTTCTGCACGAAGTGAAATTTTAAGATTTCACTTCTCTCGCTTCGCTCGCTCATCAATAACTTTTGGCAAAATATATCGAAATGTGCTGTTTACCGAGATCTAGGAAGTTCATTCACCTGAGGCCAATTTCAAAGATAGTCAAATTTTATAAAAAGGACCAATATTTTTTTTTAAGTAAGCAGATGGAGCAGATGGACTCGTATTATTCAAGAAAGGAGAGTTCAAGAAAGGAGCTGAATTCAAGATTTTATAACTTATGTACCACATAAACAAACTTTTTAAATGTGTAATACATTAAATTATTACAAAGCTGTAACCTAATCCTATAATTATTTTAATATTCTTGAAAAAAGTCCCAGCTTTCCCTGCCATCTCTGCCTGCTGCACTTTTTAAGCATTTCATCAACTTGACTCCAAATTAAGCCCCTAATTAATAAAATAAAAACATTAACGCTTTCATTCTTAGCCTCATCTCACCTTTCTAGCCATCAACCCTCGAAGGTTCTCTTGCTGCTTGAGATTACGAGCTGCAACCCGACTTGATGGCTGATCTTGGGTGCTTATATTGGCTACTTTATAGCACATTTCAATCACGGCAAAGAATTGGAAGTATGTCATGTATTAAGCCGCTCTTATCTTATGTCGAGTTTATTATAAACAGCATTCTGCAAACAAAGTATAATTCTATACTTGGAACCAAAAAAATAAATTTGGTATCATTGCTCACATAGGAGCTTTTTATTCGGTGTAATTTATCCAAATTTAACACGATTTCAATAATTCTTGGAAAGTGTGTCATGATTTTTGGGCTCAATTTTGCTCTGCGTAGGGTCTACGTTATTTTTGTACACAGCTAAACCAGCTTAAATCCCTCCCCCCCCCCCCCTTACCAACTTCCACCAACCACACACACACTCACAATAAGACAGTCCTGCTGATGTCAAAATTCTCGACTCACCGGAATTATCTCTTTTATGCGTCTGTTTCCAAGAAAAGATAAGTGGATACAAAATTGAAATAATGAGAAGTTTTCAAATATTGTGATAAATAATATAGTTGGATAGCTAATCAAAATGAAGGTTTCAGTCGTTTTTGAAATGAAGTTCTAAGTTAAAAATTGCAAAACAACAATTGCGATTTGCGTGACAGCGATCAAAATTTTTTCCGGAATCGTTGATTTTGGCACTAGGATATCAATTCAAAAAGTATTGTGGATTTTACTTAAAGGTTAGATTGATCCAGAGTATGCTTAAACCGATATCCATTTCCTGATCGCTCTCTTAGTCTCTACCCTCGAAATGCTGACTTCTACTGTTTCAAAGATTATGAAGAGATTGGGTTCACATCCAAGCGACCAGGCTACGCGAATAATAACGTCAGCTTCTTTACTTTTTACCAGCCAATCCTTGCACTTATTTGCTCCGCGTGGAATGAAGAGGACAACCTCCAATTTGTCTAAATTTTTCTCACACTTTGTAAACAGGATTAAAGCCTAGGTAGTCTTGACCCTTAAGTAAACACAGGCAGCAAGAAAAAGATTAAATGTAACAAAGTGTAGGATTGAAGAAATAATATTTTTTTGCGTTGAGAACGCTTATCGTCATGAGGCGTTGTGAATGAGTGCTATCTTACTACCATTTAAAGCTTTATGCAGGGAAAAGCAATATGAAAACAGAAAACAGCTTCACAGGGCAAGAAGAGAAACAAATTATTATATAATATGTCTCTTTGTAAAACAATTAAACCAAAAATTTAATTTAGTGTCTTACGTATGTCCCAGTTTTCTCTGGGGAGCTGCGGTTCTGAAGAATTACTCGACTTGACTTCACTGATGTCACTGACTCACCAGTCCTCATCGTTGAGACAAGATGCTTTACAGTTTCCATTCAATGCGTCAACTCATCTTTCTAAACATCAATTTTTGGAGTTAACTCACCTTCGACTTGTTGCTTGCTGCTTGAGACACGAGCTGCAATCTGACTTGATGGCTGATATCAGAGACTCAGAGTTATCTGCAAAAGATTAAAAAACATGTTAATCGAGCCATTGCTTAGTGAATCTTGGTATCAATTTCTAGCAAATTTGTGATCAGTTTCGAATCTACACTGATGAATGATTGGCCACCAAGACCTTATCAATAGCTTCAATTGGTTGCATGCCTTAACTAAAAAATTTATCTACTTTGTTTTCAGTTTTAAATTTTAGCTTGGGTTAAAAATGACATAGAGTTAAGACAAAGAAAGATATATAAATATATCTTAATTGACGTACCACATACACAAACTTTAAGAAGTGTCATACATTTAATTGGTCTAAAGCTGTTATTTAATTCTATATGTATTTTTTTTGTATGATTGATGAAAATCCCTGCTTTCCCTGGCATCACTGCCAGCTGCACAATTAAAGCGTTTAGTCAAACTTGAATCCAACGTTAGCCTACTGAGTTTGCCTGTGCTTATCTTTAAGATAAGAATATTAAAAGTTTCCATTTTAAGCCTCATCTCACCTTTCAAGACATTAACCCTCGTGGCCGCAGAGCTGCAGGGCTGGAGCCCCTAGTTATGTTAAGACGCACGATTTCATGTTGAAGAATAATAGTTTTATAGTATTTAGCACTTTTTTTAATGGTGCTTTTATGACGTCTTTTAAGCGTGTTCACAGGTTATTGCAAACAATGCTACTTTGTGTTCAGCCGATGTAGACAAATGTAACAGTGTGCGTGATACATATTAAAAAGGATACACAATGATTTTTTTATTTACAAATCGGTCCAAAAGTTTTATTTATCAACCCATTTTTAAATTTAAAAATATTGGAATAATTTTAAAGCGACTACTTTTTGCCTTTCCAGGTTACGAATGGCATCAAGGCTCTCAATATTTATTGCCAAACCTATTCAATTTACCTGACACGCGTCAAGGCTTTTCGCATGCTCAATGTAATCCTATTGTGAGTGAGTGTAAAGATAACGCTTGATGGCTCGAGTCCACCATTTCGGGGAAGAGACATATTATAATCTCTTTTGTTCATGTTTCCAAATTATATCGAAAAAGCAAAGGCCAGTCATTTACACAGTTTAATATTCAGTCTTTTTCTTAGCCGAACTATTGCTTTGATTCATGGAAGTCAAATAGGAGAGCATTAAAAATTAGTTCTTGGATTTGTAGATTAATTATTGATTTTGTTTTTTGCGAATATGAAATCAACGGGGTCATTTTCTCGTCTCAAATCTGTGATAGCGTTAATTTAAGCTAATTTTTGGGGATTTCAAAGCCATATTAAATCTCAGCTAACAAAAAACACAAAGGTTTACCAATGAAGGGCGTATTTTAACGCGCGATGCTCAGGCTCGTTGCCGCATGCTTCTGATAGCCAGGCTTCTGTTTTCACTGGGATAGATCTGAGAGCCAGGGCTATTAAGAGATAACAGTCGAATTCAAGACTGAGGCAGGCAGAATATTGATGCCAGCGTTCCCATCACAATTATTGTGAACTACCCGCTTATAAATTGTGCCAAAATCTATCGAAATATGCTGTTTACCGAGATCTAGGAAATTCTTTCACCTGGAGGCAATTTCAAAGATAGTCAAATTTGGAAAAAGGGACAGATTTTTTAAAGTTGGCAAAATGGCGTCTGCTTTTATATTTTGGAAATAAACTCCGGTGTCCCTGTGTATTAAACTGAGAAAATCACAATTGATAAAACAACATTATGAGATATCAATTAAAAAAAGGAAAGATATTGGGAAAACATTTGCCAAATGCAACATTATTGTGAACCATTTGCCGAAATTCGCTTGGTTCTAAGACAATTGGTTGGGAAAGGAGAGCGAATATTGCGACTCTCTGCAAATCCGTCCTTCATTAACGCTGCCTTGTGATAAAAAACCAGTTTTCTTATCAGTGGGACTTTAAGATATCACATAAACCGTGTATAGCGAATATTTGCTTAGCCTCGTATCACATTTTGTCACGATTGCAGCAAAACTCTAATATCTTCTAGATTCCAGAGAAGCCGTTTTGGCCATAATCGAGCTCTAGCATTTGTCACCCAGAGATGCAGGGATGATTAAGACAGTTTGGACGAATATAAGAACCATTGTTTTGCCTAATTTTCTTAATTAAACTTATTAATAGTTTAAAAAAAAACACTAATTGGCCTTTGGACAACCAAAACAATTGCTATTTTCGATGGTTGAAATGCAAATAATGACAACCCTTTTATTTTCCTTCACTGCAACTTTATAATCGGCATGGTGAGGTATCTTATCTAACGTACTTAATATATCCGACCCGCCAGGACAAGGTTCTACAGCCATAAGAAAGGCGAGCCTTGGAGCCAACCATTGACTTGATCCAAAGATAATCGATGCAATAAAAAAGGAGTTAATCAAATTTTTGCCAAAAACATATTTTATTCGTGAGCTTGTTCGATCCTCATTTTACTTGGCAGGCATTAACGGATAAGAAAAACATTTTTTTTAATACAAGTCCTATGCATAGGTATAGGTCCATAAAGCACTCGACAAACAGCCAGGTGTTCATGCGAATTAACTGCACTATTTTTCAAGCAACCTTACATTGGACTTCCTTGAATTTCAAGTGGACGGTTTTCTTTGTCAAGAAGTTAAAATGCATAAGGACTTGTAACTAAATGAGGGGTGGTGGAAGAGATTTTTTTTCTGTTTTTAGGGGTAGTAGCCGGAGAATATTGAAGCTCTTTCTCGTCAAATAGACAAGATTTCTTCCTCTCGGAGACATGCTGTATATTTTGTTCAAACAAGACAAAAAAAATTAATCGGAAAATTGCTTAAAAAATGGGTATTAATTTTTGTAGTTAAAATAGTTTAAGATTTGACAGATCATAACTCGATTACATAAATACTAACACACTTCTTACATGGTAAATACTTGGTCCAGCCTCCAATATCAATCAGTAATGAGCTAATATTCGAAATCAGTGATTTATAACCCGTGCTTATTAGTGCTTCCGTGTGCTTCCGTGTGATCAAACCCTCTGTTTCAATAAGGCTACAATAGCGACAACCCACAGAGGCGAAGGCGCCCAATCGGCCAATCGGTCAATTTACCAAGAATTTATAATTACTAATTGATCATTATTAATAATAATTACGGCAGCAGGTGAGCTATACCACTATTGGGAAGCGCAGCGCTCGAATACTCAAAAAACAAAAATGAGTTCGTCAAAGTCGTGTCACATTCTAAAATACGTCGGGAGCTTGGAAGGCGAGACTTTTTACCGCAGTGCTCGTAAGACGTAAGTCATTTCATTTGAGCTTAGAACAAAAATATAAACTAGAGGCTTATGAGATAAACTCTCGCGCGAGATACTTTTGGTGCACGAAACGTTCCAAGGTCGCTGTAGCTGGCTGCTAGCGATGAAGAATTGAAGCCTGTATGTAGGCAATTCATAAAGATCGCGGCTGCTTCGCGCAACCGTTGCTTGTGTACAGTCAGGAATCTACATTTCTTGACCGATCAGGATGAAACTTACATATTTGGAATCTGCATGGTTCCGGCCTCCTGACCCCTTATTTTAAAATCGCGAATATCTCATTGTTTCCTACTGGTGGTCTGTTTAAAATCATGTAAAATTTGAACCTATTTTTCCAAGTTTTCAAAATTTTCTATTTCCGTTTGAATAATACTTGTAGTGATAAAAACAATTGCGTCACAAAAGTACCACAATTATGCACTAGGAAAAAAATCCTGGCCACGCTATCTCTAATTTTGCGACTTTTGGACTGTACAAAAGATTCCATCGCATTTTCCGAGCCCCCAACCAATTTTCCTGCACAAGATTTTTTTAAATATTTTTAGTAAGTTATGTTCAGCATAATAAAACATTAGAACATATAAAAACCCCGTTTTTAGGTGGGTGTGAAACCCCTTAAGCGTGATAACAGGTTATTGCAGACAAAAAAACTTTGCCTTCAGCCGATGTAGACAAATTTATTTATATTTTTATATTTGATTTGATTTTTATAAGCGAACTGGTCCAATAGTTTTATCTGTAAATCTATTATTACGTTTTAAAATATTGGAAAAATTTTATAGCGACTCTGTTTTGCTTTTTGCAGGTAACGAATGCCATCAAGGCTCTCAAGGAAATTGCCAAACCTTTTGAATTTACCTGACACGCCTCAAGGCTTTGCTCATGCTAAATGTAATCATATTGTGGAAGAGTGTAAAGATAACGCTCGATGGCTCAAGTCCATCATTTCAGGGAAGAGACATTTTACTTTTTTTTTTATGAATCCAAATGATTTCAAAAAAGCGAAGGCCAGTCTTTTCCACCGTTAAATATTGAGTCTATTTCTTGGCCGGACTTTTGCTTTGATTCATGGACGTCAAAAAGGAAAGCATTAAAAAGTAGTTCTTGGATTTGAAGATTAATCATTGATTTTGTTGCTTGCGAATATGATTTCAACGGGGTCATTTTCTCGTCGTTAGTCTTTGATAGCGTTAATTTCAACTAGTTTTTGGGATTTCAAAGCCTTATTTAATCTCAGCTCACAAAAAACACAAAGGTTTACCCAGGCTTACCAATAAAGAGCGTATTTTAACGCGCGATGCTCGGGTTCGTTTCCGCAGGCTTCTGATAGCCATTTGTTTTCACTGGGATGGATCTGAGAGCCCGGCCGATAACGAGATAACAGTCGACTTAAAGACTGACGAAGACAGAATGTCGCCGCTTACCTTTCCATTAGAATTATTGCGAGCTACTCGCTCATAATTTGGGCCGAAATCTTAAAAACAAGCTGTGTACCGAGATCTTGGAAATTCGATCACCTGAAGCTTATTTTAAAGAATGTCAAATTTGGAAAAAGGGACAGATATTTTTTATGTGAGCAAATGGCGCCTGTCTTATATATTTTTGGAAAAACTCCGGTGTCCCCGTATTTTAAATTTAGAAGATCACAAATTTCAAAAACAAAATTAAGAGATATTAATGTTAAAAGGAAAATGCACGGAAAACATGTGCCTAATGCAACATTGTTGTGAACCATATGCCAAAATCCGCGCGGTTCTAAGACAAATAGTAAAAATAAGAGTGTAATTTTGCGACCCTCTGCACGCTGCCTAGTGATAGAAACCCAGTTTTCTCATCAATAATAATTTAAAGAAATCACATTAACCGTGTAAACTCCTGGACACTGAAATCCGTCTACTAGAAATTAATACAAGTCCCGAGGGAGGTTGGCTTGAAAAATAGTGTAGGTAAGTCGGGTACACACCATGCTGTATGCCATGTGCTTTCTGAACCTATACCTCGTTATGATAAACCAGTTTTCCTTATCAGTGATGCCTGCCCAGTGAAATGAGGATCGACCAAGCTCACAAATATGATATCTCGTGAGTCTTGCACACCATTTCAGCACACCCCAATGACCTATAACTCGTAATTTTGAAGATGCAGAAATAATTCGAATCCTGCGTCTTCTCTTTACAGCAAACACGTTCATCTCATCACTTCCTCAATATTCCGTAAAAAGTTTGTTTCCATGGCACGATTTAATTTTCTCTCCTTTTGTAGGCTACCTTGTCCTGGCGGGTCGGATATATTATAATCAAATACGGGAGATTAGATAACAAACGACGTCGAATACTACGATGCAGTGAAGGAAATTCAAACGGTTGTCATTTCTAGTATTTTTACCATCGAATAAATGTTTTTTTAACTATTAATAGGTATCAATAGTAAATGTAGTGTAGTTACAGCAAGGATATTGAAATTCGTCCAAATCGTCTAAATCTTCACCGGCAACTCTGTGACAAATGCTGGAGCTCAATCATGCCAAAAGGGCTACTCTGGTGAACGAATATTCGCAATGCACGGTTCATATGAATTTTTAAAAGCCCCACTGATAATCAAACTGGTTTTACATCATTAGGCAGTGTCCTAAGCAAGCGGTTTCATAATATGCCATGTGCTCAGCCTCTACCTGGCTACCTTTACTATTTCCAAGCAAGACGAAATTGGGACTTGTAAAAATTTCAGGTGGACGGGTTTTAGTGTCCAGAAGTGTACATCAAAATATTTGTTTAGCCTCCTATCAAATTTTGTCATGATTTCACCAAACCCTTATTCCTTCAAGATTTAAGAGAAGCCGTTTTGGTCATAATCGAGCCCTTGCATTTGTCACCCAGAGATGCAGGGATGATTTAGACAGTTTGGACGGATATAAGAACCCTTGCTGTACAGACTTTTATTTTTGAAACCTTCTTAAAGTTTGAAAAGTTTTATTCGCCTTCGGACAATCAGAACAATTTCTATTTTCGATGGTTGAAATGCTAATAATGACAACCCTTTTATTTTCCTTCACTGCATAGTGTTATAATCGGCATCGTAAGGTATCTAATCTCCCGTACTTGATATATCCGTCCCACCTGGACAAGGATCTTCATCCATGAGAAAGGCGAGCCTCGGAGCCAACCACTGACTTGATCCAAAGATAATCGATGCAATTTATAAAATATTTACTCAAATTTGTGCCAAAAACATACTATATTGGTGAGCTTGTTCGATCCTCATTTTACTTGGCAGGCATCAACTGATAAGAAAACTTTTTTTTTTTAATTCAAGCCAAACACATAAGTATAGGTCCACAGAGTACTTGGAAAACAGCACGGTGTTCATGCGAATTAACTACGCTATTTTTCAAGCAACCGTAAATTCGACTTGCTTGAATTTCTAGTGGACTGTTTTCATTGTCCATAAGTTAAAATGCTAAGGACTTGTAACTTGATGAGGGTTGGTTTAAGAGATTGCTTGTTGCTGTGTTTAGGGGGTGTAGCCGGAGAATATTGAAACTCTTTCTCGTCAAAAAGTGATGTTTATGGACCAAATACCATAAAAAAGCTAGAAAAATTCACTTCTCATAGCTTTAGTTCAGTTTCCTTATCGAAAAAATTTAAAAAATACATTGAAATATAAATAAAACGATATCTCGAAACATTTTTGTCAATACAGGGGATACAAAAATCGAAAAACGCGAATTTCGTAGCTTGCACGCAAAATTATATAATCTTTGGAAGATCACTCACCTTCGACTTGTTGATTGCTGCTTGAAATCACGACCTGCAATCTGACTTGATGGCTGATATCAGAGGCTGCAAGTTATCTGTAAGAAAAAAAAAAGCTTGTTGTTTAAACTTTGTATGAATTCCCAGCAAAGAAATGCTGGGTTTCATTTGGTCATAAGAGACTCAACAAATATGCTGAATGCTAAGCGACCAAAACGAGATTTTAAATGGCCATCAATTGATAACGTGCTGAAACTAAGGATTTGATCTACTCTGCGTTTAGTTTTTATCAATTTAATCTGGGATAACGATTGGCAGCTTGATTGTTGTTCAGATTTAATGCTAGATTCAAGATTTGTTTATTTTCGTACCACAAAAAAAAAACTTTTGAAATGGTGGGTTTGTAAGGCAGGAAAAAAGGGCGTCCGAACCAGGATACGAACCCGGGACCTTCCGCTTGCCGGGCGGTTGCTCTGACCAACTGAGCTATCCGGCCCAACAAGATTCCTGCTTCGCTGGGTGGGGAAAGGGCTCTCTCGGGAGAGAAGGGGAAGAAGCGACTCGTAATCGTACGAGTTCTACAGAGGCATCTGGTGTTAGCTTCCACCAGAAAAACCACTTTCTCAACTTTTGAAATGTGTCATACTTAATATTGTTACAAAGCTGTTACTTAAGAGCCATTACTACCTCGGCCGTAATCCTGTTTTCAAAGAGTGCGAAAACGTTGGACACCTTGGAGGTTGTCCTTTTCATTCCACGCGGAGCAAATAAGTGCAAGGATTGGCTGGTAAAAAGTTAAGAAGCTGACGTTATTATTCGCGTGAATGGCCGCTTGGATGTGAACCTAATCTCTTCATAATCTTCGAAAAAGTAGAAGTCAGCATTTCAAGGGTAGAGACTCAGTGAGCGATCAGAAAATGGATATCGGTTATGGTTTCATCTTGATCAATCGTAACTTCAAGTAAAATTCACAATACTTTTTGAATTGATTTCCTAGTGGCAAAATCAACGATTTCAGAAAAATGATTGATCGCTGTCATGCAAATCGCGATCGTCTACAAAACCCGCAATTTTCAACTTAAAACTTTATTTTAAAAACGATTGAAATCTACGTTCGATTAGCTTTCCAAATATATAAATAATTATCACAAGACTCAAAAACTTCTCATTGTTTCAATTTTGTATCTACTTATCTTTTCTTGGAAACAGACGCATGAAAGAGATTAGTCTGGCGAGTCGAGGATGTTGGCATCAGCAGGACTGTCTTAGTGTGAGTGAGTGTGGGGGGGGGTGGCAGCTATAAGATAAAGCCGTGATGTGTGATCCGTCTATGAAAAATGTGTTTTGCTGGTTTAGCTGTGTATACGAAAGTACGCAGAGCAAGTTGCAAATTTTGGCCCAAAAATCATGACACTTACCACGACGGCGCGACGTGTAGCGGCTCTATCGTTAGAGGAAGCAAATGATGGTAAGCGAGAGAGTTGTAGACGAAAGATTTACCTATGCTTCAACAAAGATTTCTTTTCGATATCTCATTCGGTGTGGCGTACAAGGCATTCTTAAAACAACACTAACATTTTCATTTTCCAACCATCGTTTTAGCAGTTGGGGTAAAAATTTCGAAAAAAGGGCTATTTTGCGGCATAGATGAACATTTCATCAACAAATTTCTCTTTTACTATCATGTGCTATCTCCAACGGTATAGCCAGGACACGTCGCCACATATGCGTCTAAAACAGCTTCCACACTATTTTTCGTTTTGTTCAAACACCATTGGACCACCTTCCAAATTAGATGCATCAGAACCGAACTGCAAGTGCCATATTTAAGAAATCAATTTGTTGAATATCTGCATCACGTCTGCATTTTTGTTGTTGCTACTTATTGCTATCCATCTACGAAACTAGTCCAATCGATTGATCAAAAATTAATCCATTCGTTAAATTCGTTATCAATGAAATACGAAATGTTTCGAATCAGCAATCAGCCGTAAATTAATTTCAACCTTTCGCAATCGGGGAATTCGGGGGTACTTCGTAATAAAATTGTGTTTTATATCAACACTATTCCTTGCGTATTGTCACACCGGATTGGATTTATTCTTTTACTGCTTTTCGCTTTTTCTGTTCTCGCGATAAGTGTTCCCCTGCATTCAACTTGCATGGTGTAACCAGTGTAACGACGCATCGATAATAATTACAAACAATGCACTACTTTGTGTCGTAATCACCTTTTAGGCATTCGGCTTCGAAGAAACAAGCCATGCTAATATTTCGTTTAGTATTTGTCACAAGAATATCTTAACTATGCCGATTTGAAAACACGGTGAAAAAACTGCATTTTCATGGGGTGGGGTGAAAATCACTCTAGAAGATTGATTAAAATAGTGTTCAATTTAAAAAAATGACACCGATTAAAAAAAGCCGATGTAATCAATGGTAGCACACACACATACTGATTGATTTGTCTTCTTGGTTTCTAGAATTAAATTATACTTAGCTTGCAAAATGCTGATAGAATGCTGTTTAGAATAAACTCGACACACGATAAGAGCGGCTTATAACATGCCATACTACCAATTCTTTGCCGTGATTGAAATGTGGTATAAAATAGCCAATAATCCCCCTAGAACTTTGATTCAAAGTGACTTACAATCTGCTAATAGAGATGAATCCAACCATATCAATTAAAACACGAAAAGCGGAAAATAGCGTGTTTTTTCATTTTGATTGTTAATCTTTGTGATGCAAGATTCATAGATGCTCATGCGTTTGTCATGATGCGAGCATCATGCTCACGGACTCATTTACGCACAGCCCCCAGGCACACGTGCCGCGGGCAGGAAACATTAGCCTCGCTCGGGTGCACATCCGGCACACTCGAGGCAGAGTCATCATAACAATCCTCCCACTACGACACCTCTCCATAGGTGACGCGACGCTGGATCACACGCATAAATTAGTAGCCCAATCGTATATAAAGAGCGCTAATTTTCACTTAAACACACATTCTATTCAATTCACTCATTCTAGTCATTAGTCTTGTTGGAACCAGATTAGGCATCGGTGATCGTCGGAAGGGACTCGGTATTGTCATCAAACTCGGTATTATCTTAAATTCACCACTAACCATAATTAGCATTATAGGAACCTATAGTTACTCCTGCCGAGGACTATAGAGCTGAAGGAAGCCGTTGACTACTTTCACGGAGGATTGGCTGGTCTGACTTCAGAGCTCTAATTATAACTAGTATTATAGGAACCTATAGTATCTCCTGCCAAGATACTATAGGAACCTATAGTATCTCCTGCCAAGATACTATAGAGCTAAAGTAAGTCGCCGACTTTCTCATGAAAGATTAGCTTGACTAAAACTTTAGAGCTACTTACTTATAACTAGCATTATAGGAACCTATAGTTACTCCTGCCGAGGGCTATAGAGCTGAAGGAAGCCGTTGACTACTTTCACGGAGGATTGGCTGGTCTGACTTCAGAGCTCTAATTATAACTAGTATTATAGGAACCTATAGTATCTCCTGCCAAGGTACTATAGAGCTAAAGTAAGTCGCCGATTCTCTCATGAAAGATTGGCTTGACTAAAACTTTAGAGTTACCTAATTCTAGTCTTACCTATTATTAAGAAGTAACACCCTCCTGATATTCAGTAGCATTATTGCTACTAAGATTATCAAATCAGTAAAACCGAGGTACAATACCGAAGTCCCTTAGTTAGTTTATTTAAACGTGGTTCTATTTTTACTCTTTACCATCCTAAATCTTAAACAAGTCGTTATCCATCGTCCGAGTCACCTTTGGTAAGTGAACACGATATTAAATCTATATTTCTCTCCTCCCCTAAAGATTCATGTATTTCATCTGTATCATTTGTTCTCACATTCAATAAACACTGTCGTATTCCCCTTATCTAGATATATTTACTCGGGTTACTCCCCGACGGACCCTAATCCCTAGATCCTCTGAAGTCAGAGAACACTTCACGACAACTGGTAGCAGCAGTGGGATTAGTACATATATCTTCTAGATAAAATTTTTTTTTTACTCCCCAATTTCATCTCATAATTTTTTTTTTGTTTTTTGTTTTGTTGTAATTTTTGTTCTCCCAAAGTTTTACCATGACGGACAACGACCCCAACCACGAACTCCAGAACCCTAACGTTGATGGAAACCTATTGGCTCAATATAACTTAGGTGGTTTCATAGCCATGGTTCGCTATTTTTCCGGCGACCCGGCCACCACCACAATCAAGGAATTTCTTAGTTCCATTCGCACTGCCAGTGCATTAGGCTCCTGGTCACCTGAACAACAGCTTGCAGTATTTAGAGCCCGCCTAGTAGGTCCCGCTCTCCAGTATCTCCGAGCTTGCGATTTTCCAGAAGATGTCACTTGGGACACAGTCCGCCACCGTTTTAACACCTGGTACCGTGATACTCCCCCTCTCTTAGATCCCATACATTCATTTTATCAAAGCAGCCAACGCACTTCAGAAACAGCCAAAGGTTTTGTTACTCGACTTAAAATCGCTGGTATCATGGCAGTCAATCACGGTATCGACGCGGCTGATAAAGCAGCCCGCCAAACCCTCATCGACTCCGGCATACTGTCCGTTTTTATAAATGGTCTCCGCGATGATTCGGGTAGTACTTTCCTCCTCATGAATTCCCCCGACGATCTCGATGCCGCCGTAATCTCCGCAACACGCTACGAGGCCAAAATCAAACCTCGCAAGCATGCCTGTCCCGTCACAAGCAACGTTTCCTTTTCACCTTCCCCGTCGCCACAACACGCGCCGCGCAATTCTCGCCCTCCTCAGGACGCACCCTTACCGTCGCCTCCTCCACAACAGCGCCCGCCGCGTGCTCAACGACCAGCCCCTCCTGAGTCAGTACCTAGCCCCGTCGTGGACCCACGACTCGGTACTCTCATCCAAACTATCGACAATCTCATCAAAACCATCGCTACCAGCTATCTCACTCCTCCGTCCCCTCGACCGCTCGTCCAACGTACTCCCGGCCCTCGTATTCCGGCCCAACGTAAGGCGTCCGATTCAGATCTCGCGCCCGTCTTATGTTATCGGTGTGGACAACTCGGCCATTACGCGCCTCATTGCAGAGCGCCCACCGATCCCGCTCGCCAAAGTCTCCGTTGCGATCACTGTCGTACCAACGGCCACTCCAGTGAGGAATGCCGTCGGGGCCCTCCGCCCAATTCCCAAGGCCCCACGTTCCGTCCCCGGCCTCAATCATCCTCCCCTCATAACGAAAGGCGTCCGAATTTCGGCCGTCGCTAGTCCCGACACCCTCACCGGACAGCGCCTTCGCACAGAGGGTTTATTCTAACATCACTCCCTATTCCCGCATGCTCGGCTTGCATAAGCCAGCTATCGAAGTTTTTCTCACGCATCCTGAGCAACCAAACCTGCGTTACTCTTTTCCATGTCTCTTGGACACGGGTTCGGACGTCTCATTGCTCCCTGCGTCGGCCCTCCAAGCCTGTCGGATTCCCTACTCGTTTAACTCGACACCCCAGGTTTTTGGAGTCACCGGGACTCCGTTGCCAATTATTGGTTCCACTCCCATCACAATTATAATCGGTACTAAATCCTACACGTACCCATTTCTTATTACCTCCGATGAACTTGCTATAGGACACGGTGGTCTTATTGGTTTCGACATGTTCGACTTTTTCTCCTTTAGCATTGATGGTGTCACATTGGAACTCGTTGATGGCCCGAATCGCGTCCCTTATGGTCTCAAGCGCGCTGGTATTGATACCCCGGCTACACCACTAACGGACCCCCCTCGCGCCCTATCAAGTTCCCCTATTCCTGGGCATGACACCGTCTGTCAACTGGGTCACACAGTTTTGTCCTCCCGGCCACGGCCCATCGATATCCAGCCAGTCGCACCACTGCCAGTGCCCTGTGCCTCTCCCATTCCATCTGCCTTGTTGATCCCACAACAAGCTCAGATACTACCGCCGTCATCTCGGCCGTTTTTTCCGGCTCCGGACGTTTTTTCGTCCCCACTCACTAATGCCTGCACTCCAGCCATTAGCGTTCCGCATTCCCTGCCGAACAACGAGTGCTCCCTGAGCCCGCCATTCTCTTGTCCTCCGGATATCGTTGTCCCACAGTTGCCTGTCGTTGTCCCCCAGTTGCCTGTCGTTGTCCCCCAGGTCGTGATTACACCGCCGTCAATTCCCCTTACCGACAGCCCTCTGCCGGCCACCTTCCCAGTCCAGACCGCGAGTTCTCCTGAGCAGCCACTGCCCAGCAGCTCCATCCAGGCAGCAGCCACGACGCGTGCCGTAACATTTTTATCCCCAGTCCGGCTCCTGAATGCCGTTACTATTCCCAGACGTAGTGAATTTCTTTGTGCTGGTATTCACAAAGCACTTCGTTTCCCAGTGGACGCTAAAACCTCGCCAGTTTCGCCGGGGTTAGACACGTCTTGTCTGAGAGCGGTCCAATTTGAGCCCGCCACCATCATTAAGCACGGCGTCTCCGCGGCTCGCTCTATAGCGTATATCCGTCCCGACCGCGTCATCCAAATGTCGTTACTCAATGTTACAAACGAAGACATTACACTTTCCGCTCGCATTATCCTCGGGCATATTCAGCCTTTCACGGAGCCCCAGGATGCTCCTCCTCCAGTGTCCCTCGACGCCTCTCATCCCCTGGTCGCTTCCGTCACGGCTACTCCTCCTACGCTCCCACGGGCGGACCGTCTACAATTCTTGCGCGAACGCATTATTACAGACCATCTCCCCCCTGAGGACCAGGACAAGCTTTGGGCCCTCCTCAATGAATTTTCCGATCTCTTTTTCTGTGAAGGCGATTTCCTTACGCGGCACCCTACGGTGACCCACAGGATTGATACAGGAGACGCCAAGCCTATCCGTCAATCTGCTTACCGGATTCCGCATACCCTCCGGCCGGTTCTGGATGCCCAGATAACGGACCTGCTTCAGAAAAAAGTCATACGTCCGTCCTATAGTCCCTGGTCCACGCCATTATTACTGGTAGAAAAGAAATCCCAGACAGGCGCTAAAGAATACCGTATGGTAATCGATTACCGTAAGCTCAACAGTGTAACGCGCAAAGACTCGTATCCACTACCGTCCATTAACGAGACGCTCGACTTACTTGGAAATTCGATATATTTTTCAACTATGGACCTTTACAATGCTTATTTTCACATTCCCATTGACGAACGCGATATCGAAAAAACTGCTTTCGTTTCTCCACGAGGGTTATTCGAATACCTCCAATTACCGTTCGGACTCACAAACGGGCCAAGTAGCTTCCAACGAACCATGAACGCGGCTCTCCAAGGCCTAATCGGAGAGAAAGTGCTCGTTTACCTCGATGACCTCGTTCTCTGGTCTGCCACAGTCGACGCTCACCTCGATAACCTCCGCGCAGTCTTCCTCCGATTGCGGTCAAATAACTTTAAACTTAAACCTAGCAAATGCTATTTTTTACGTTCAGAGTGCGAGTATCTTGGGCATATTATTTCTCGCGACGGTATCAAGACCACTCCTCGCCTCGTCGAGGCCATCCACAACTTTCCTCAACCAAGGACAGTCAAACAGGTCCGCCAATTTCTAGGTTTATCGGGTTATTTCTCTCGTTTTATTCAGTCCTATGCCCACGTTTCCAAGGTCCTCTCCGATCTCACAAGGAAAAACGTGCCCTTTTTGTGGACCCCCAAGCACACGGAAGCTTTTGACTTCCTTCGAAACGCTCTGTGCACGGATCCCGTTCTCAAATATCCACGTTTCGATCTCCCCTTTATCCTGACTACCGATTGCAGTAACACGGCTGCAGGGGCAGTCCTGTCCCAAATCCAGGAGAATAACGAACACGCAATCGCTTATGCCTCCCGGGTATTGAAAGCTAGTGAGCTCAACTATCACGCCACCGAGCGCGAGCTCACAGCGGTCCTCTTTGGCATTAAAACGTTCAACTGCTACCTTTACGGTCGTCGTTTCACGTTAATAACTGACCATTCGGCTCTTAAATTCCTCATCTCCGATGTCAACCCGACATCCAAACATACACGTATGAATTTGACTCTTCAAAATTACGATTTTGACATCGTTCATCGTCCGGGTCGTACTATACCTCATGCTGATGCACTTTCCAGGGTGGTCCTTACCAAACCCGCCACCCCCGATCTTCACACAGCACCAGATTTTACTATTTACGCCACCAACCGCCCGGAACCCTCCCCGAAGGATATTGAAACTCCCATCCCCTACGAACCTTTCTGGGACCGCCACTATATCTACACCCAACAACGCGCTGATCTCACCTTGCGTCCCATTATTGAGAACCTCACCCGACTTCCCGATTCGGTTCCCAAGTTCACCTTAGACGGCGATCGTTTGCTTTACCGACTTCGCAAAACGCCAGACAAAACTGACCGACTGGTCGTTCCATCATCCATGCGCCACCAAATCATGGAGAGTTTTCATAAAGCTCCATACGCGGGACATCCAGGACACCAACGTACAGTGTCTTTAATCTATCCCCGTTTCTACTGGAAGGGTCTTTTCGCGGACGTAAAGGAATATTGCACTAATTGCATGTCCTGTCAACAACGTCAGTCGCCCCCCACCACTGCCCGTGCGCCTCTCCAACGTTTCCAAGAGGTCCTAAGGCCATTTCAAAGGGTATCTTTAGACATACTGGGTCCATTTCGGACAACGCCTTCCCTCAACCGTTATCTCCTCACGGTGGTCTGCCACTTCAGCAAATTTATCACCATTATACCCTTACCCAACCAGACTGCCGTCACTGTAGCTCGCGCCTTCTTTAAAGAAGTCATCAGCAAACATGGCATCATGGAACAACTGCTCTCCGACCGTGGTACGAATTTTACATCTAAACTCTTCACCGAACTTTGTTCCTTACTCAAAGTACGACGCCTTTTCACTACTAGCTATCATCCAGCGTGTAATGCGGCTATAGAACGGGCACACAAGGTCGTGGCGACCGTCATGTCACATTATGTAACAGACACCCAAGCCTGGGATACGTTCGCACCTTTTGTGTCACTATCCATGAATGCGTGCGTCTCTACCACAACAGGGTATTCCCCTTTCTACCTCCTTTACGGCAGGGATATAGATCTCCCATTCGAAACGATCATCCGTCCCACGCCAACTACCCATGATCCCCAAAATCACTATCCTACGGAAGTTAGTAACAAATTGACAGAGGCGTTTGCCCGCGTACGTGAAAATATTCGCCGTTCCGCCGAACGCAACGAAAAGAATTACAACAAGAAAACTACTCCCGTCTCACTCCAAATTGGCGATTTAGTGCTATTATATACTCCAGTCATCCAACCTCACGTCACAAAGAAACTGGCAAAGCTCTGGCAAGGCCCTTACCGCATTATGGCACAACATAGCCCGGTCAACTTTGATATACAACACGTGTATACCAAAAACACTCAGAGGGTCCACGCGAATCGCCTTAAAGCTTTCCACACGTTCGACCCCACGATCTTTGAGGACGACCTCACAATCAGGCAGGACGCCATCGACCAAGATTCCACCATGACGGACCCAACATCTGGAGACTCAACCAGTATGATCAATAACCCCCCGTCTACGTGTCCCGAGTCTCTTCCTAACAGTGAGATTGTGGATGATCCCCTTCCCAATATGGATCCTGATACACTCTACCGACACCAGGTACAGCCACCTATCATTTTTCCAAACGCTGTGACCCCACTACCAATCCCGCCCCCCTTACAACCCCCAGCGCAGGTTGTGCCACAGCACGTGCCGCCAGCCCCTTTGGAAGTCACGCCGCCGGCCGTCATACCGCCCCTCGAGCAGCCTGCTGCCACACCACAACGGGCCACTCTTCAGCGACTCCCGACCCACCAACCCCTGTTTCGTGACGTTCTAAGCGCGCCTCGAACTCGTCCGCGTGCCCCCACACTTCGCGACTTATGGTCCCGAACCCGAATACCACGACCTAACCCACAACCTCGTTCGGCGCCACAACAAACCGCCGCAGGACCATCGCGCCCAACACGGCCTACCAGCACCCCAGGCACTACGCCTTTAGCTCGACACAGGCCCAGCCAACCACCCGGAGCGACCCCTCCAACTCATGGTTATAATTTACGACAAGATCCACCCCCACGTTCTCGTTTGCCTGACATTTTCCACAGACGCCGAAATCTCCATTAAGGCGAAACGTTTGTTTTTTGCAACCTGTTCCAGACAACACCGGTGATCTACTCGCAATTATGATGAGTGTCCTACTGGTCCTCCTTTTTCTCCTCCATATATTTCTAGCTACCACAGTCCAAATCCTCCCCCATCTCGCATCCCTCGACAAAGGCATTGTTTTTCTCCCTCAACCCCCAATGCTTACGCGAGACTCTCACTGGACTATTGCTATCGATTTTTCACTCACGGCTTACCGTACCCGTGTTGTAACGATTCACGATCTCCTAAGCCGCACCACAGCGCTAAACTTTACGGAAATTTCCAAAGACACTACACTCCTATCCGCTCGTGAAATTAATCAAGTCCTCCTTCACCAGAATAATTTTTTGTTCGAGAAATGTAAGGACATTTTATCAACCATCGACAACTATATCTTAACATTAACACCTTCGTCGGCCTCCGATTTTAACCACACCACAAACGAAGAGTTTCCCGTGCTGTTTGCACCTCCCACGTCTCCCGATGTTGCCAACATAAACTCCTTACTTACCTCCCCACACTATCGCAACACGCCGCCCTCATTTTTATTAAATAACCAGATTTCCCATCTTAATTCCAGCACGCATGCATATGCTCGCTACGGTCGCACAATTTCGTATCTAACACATACAGCGCTCACCCTTAATTCTCACATCACCAGACTCAGTGAATTCCTTACTGCCGCGAAAGCTCCGGCCCATCGCCTCGTTGGTCTTTTATCATCAACACAATCTCTTTTTCGCGACTTTGAGATATTGTTAAATTCCCTGTCGACCGACTTACATCGTTTTGGCTCGGCACTTACTCAACTAGCATCTCATGTACTTCCGCCGTTTTTACTTTCCCCGGAACACCTCCTCGTCACCCTTCAATATGCGCAACCATTTCTTCCAGCTACGCATACCTTTTTGACCGACCTTACCTTGCCAAGCATGTATTTTTACTATTCTACCGCCACCGTAGATTCCACATATTTCAATAACCAACTTCGTATTTTTGTCTCGATTCCCTTGCGTACTACAACCAACTATTTTCAACTCTATCACGTACGTTCACTCCCCACGTATGTCGCTGACAAGGACATGGCTATTACCGTTCACCCACCATTTGAATATTTTGCCCTCACCCCGGATCGTCTGCTGTATATGCAGTTTAACCACGACGACCTACAACAATGCGCGCTTAATCTCATATATACCTGCCCCTCTCTGGGACCAGTACACACATTCTCCACAGGCCCCTGCCTACCCGCGCTATTTTCTGGCTACTCATCTCCTAGTGCTCGCTGCGCTACATCTCTCTCCCCGGTGTTTCAGCCACAGATTTTCCTGACACCTTTTACACATCTCTGGATTTACTCCGTCATCCAGGAGTCTCTGACTCTGAATTGCATCGCCAACGCCTCCAATCAGACTGTATCAGAAACATACCTTACCCTAACAGGCACGGGTACGTTCCGCATTCCCCCTAGATGTCAAGCAACATCGAAGAATTTTTTATTGACCCTCCCAGCTACCGCGAGTTTTTACTCCCCTGTTACTCGCGTACGTTTACAACAACCACCCATCGATATCGCCTCGACCAACTCAAGTTCTGCGACAAATCAGCATACTATTTTTCCTTCCACAACTCCATCCCCCAAGACACCATATTCCCGTTTGGCAGATATATATTTCCCACAGACATTTTTGACCAAACATGCGTGGATCTTTGCAATAATCTATCCCCCCGCGCTGCTCTTCCTTGTCGGTTTTTTATACTGGGCTGCTAAAACTTGGGCCCGACCACGTCCCCTTCCTGCCCCCCCATCAATGCTCGAACTTCCCCTCCTGGAGTGCCCGCCTTCCACTATTCATACGGGAGTTTAAAACACACCACCTCCGTGTCCGCTCCTAGCTTATTCATCCGCATTTTTCTGGGCCACTCTCCCTATTTTTGGATCTCGTTCTTATGTTTCCAGATCGGAAGCTGGCAACCTGACCTCCCCGGACGTCTGTCCCAACATTATGGATCTCCTATCGCCATTCCTCCTGGTCCTTTTTCTGTCCGCCCCCCTAACTACCGCCTTAGTCGGCTATGACTGTGTCGGCCGCCGAGCTAACATCACAGCTATCTCTCTCTCCCGGGTCACGGACTGTGTCCAAACCCCCCCCATTGACAGTCAAGAGCGCATTAATATTCAACTACTTCAACGCAAGATGTTTGGCACTATCCACGTCATCGCTTGTCTTCTTGAGGTATCCACACTAATTACCCATTGTGGCATGCACTCACACAGCTCACTCGCGCTTGACGGCTTCACGGTTGGCGAGTTATGGAAAGTTACCTATGAAACATGTCAAAACCTCCATACCACCGGTGAATACACCTCCAATTCAGGTCGTGTCATGGCGGGTTTTAAAGTTAACGCCACACTCCGTCACTCCGTGGTCGACATTGGTATGATCTCTACCGACAATGGTCAATGCCAGGGTGGTTTCTATTCCTATAACAACCGGAACTATGACAATGTCTTAGTCACCCGTTCTTATGCTATCACGCTCCGCGAGGAATATGCGACAATGGATATTGATTCCGCCGCTATTAAAATGTCTTCCGGATACAGCTATGCTCTAGCTACCGATAACGGTTTTGATTCCGAATATGGAAATCTGTTTTGGAATTCCCGTCAATTAGATCTAGCCTGCTCACCCACATCGCATGTAGTCCTGTACCAAGGTCCTGCTACTATTTACAAAACAGTGGCCGGTGGTAAGACCCTCATGATAAATACGTCTACTCATGCCATGGCCATTGGGATCCGCGGCGACACTCTTATCTGTCAACAGCATGGCTACGATACAGATCATCCCAAACTCAGCGTCGCAGTTAGTCAATCAAACACTTTCTATTTCCGTCCCGCCCAAATACTGGCCTTTAACATCGATATGTTTCTATATACAAATAGTAAATTCGTTTACCTCGAGCGCCACTTTGCGGGTCAACTGGATTCCCTTTACAAACATTTCTACATGCAAATGTGTAAACTAAAACATCAGTCCCTTTTACAACTCATATCTTTGGCATATATATCCCCAGATGAATTCGCATGGGCCTATACCCACAGACCAGGCGTTACCTCCCTCTTGCGTGGCGAAATTATCTACCTAATACAGTGCATCCCTATCCTTCTAGAGTTTCGTAACACTCCTGATTGCTATCAAGAAATACCGGTCACGTATAATAATCAATCATTTTTCCTCAAACCCCGCACGCGCATTATCGCCAAGCACGGCACACAAGTGGATTGCAACCCCCTTGCCCCTGCTCTGTTTCAAATCAACCATGCTTGGATCCAATTATCCCCAAACCCTATCGAAGTCAAGGCACCTATTTCCCTTGATCCCGAACTACCAGAAAAATGGGCGTATACACAACCAACTAACTTAATGACCGCTGGTCTTTACTCCCCGGAGGACCTCGAAAACTACCAACGTAAACTAATGTTTTCCTCTGAAAAGGCCGCCATTACCAATATCCTCATTTCCAAGGCCGGTGGAGCTAACATTCATTCTCAAAATGTCGACATTGGCAGTCTCCTATCTCAGTTTACACTGAATAATATTCACAATACCCTCTTTCAACGACTATATGGTGGATTTTGGCAGTTCTCTGTTTATGTAGCTGGTTTCTCCGGCATCATTTTTATTGTTTTACTCGTGAAAAGTCTCTTTAATATGCTTATCAATGGCACACTGCTCTATAAAACGTTCGGCTGGTCCATGACCTTATTTTCAGCCATATGGGGAACCCTGGCTAAACATTTCCTGTATTTCCAGCTGATAGAGAGAGCAGTACCTAAATCTGACCCCCCCCTCGTCCGCGGTAAAAGAAACGACCATACTAATCGACGACCCCCAACCTCAAGCACCACTTCCGGAGCGCACTTATCACCCCATTTATCCCATGGTATCGTAACAGCACTTTTCTTCTCCTTCATAAGTATGCCTTTACGCATACGATGGTGTAAACACCTGGTGGCAGAACTACGTTACCCTCTGCAGACCGCCCTCAACGGTTAACACTGCAGTGACTCCCATCCCCCAACCCCTCTTCTCAAATATTTTCTTTTTGCGTTACGATACTGCCTTTTAATTTCCCGCCAGCATAGTGACAATGCCGGCATACCCACTGAAGTTCAACTCAGCCTATTTTCCCACACGTCGCCCTTGTCATCAGACATCGCCTCGTCACCTGTGCCCATCCACGCAGTTGCTCCACGAACAGCTGGGTCGGCGATCACGGTTCATCTCATCGCATTCGGATATCTCACGTACCAAGGGTGTCCATCACCTTGGTGTCACCAATCATGCATCGCCAGCACATGCCGGAAAGCGACGCACTCCATTCTCCAGCGAGATCTTACAGCGATCACAATCTCCCGGATCCTAGCGTGGTGTTCCACCATCACCGAGATCCGAACAGGCGCTCCCAACCCTTTTCCTTGCAACGCTTTGCAAACACCCTCGAGTCATCCACGGATGACCACACACCTCACGGTGGTTTTTCTTTACCACACTCAACATCGGCGCCCTTAAACGCTATGGCAGGCCCTGCCGCGTCTCCCCGACCTCTATCATATGCCTCGATCGTCCCCACACTCCCACCATTACCATCCGAGACGATCCCTGCGGGTTCTCGTTCCCCGATTCCGCGCTCCAGGTCTCCAACGACCCTTTCCCAATATTTTGGTACGCATACATATAACCCGCGTCGCCCCCGTCCACTTCGACGATCGAGTCCAACCGCTACAACGGGTGAGTCTACGGGACTCGACCTCCTGCCTCCGTCCTCGTTTTCACCGCCGATGTCTACCGCCTCCTCTCCGCCCATTGCAGTCGTTCCACCCTCGACGCCACCATCGCAACAACAAGCTACGCAAACTCGTTGGACCAATAATCCCATTTACCAATCACCCACCCCATCACCCTCTGCCTTGATAGCCGATGCCCGTATTCCGTCTCGGGACACAACATCGACTACCGCGCTACCTCGTCCTTTGCCGACTCAGCCATTTGCGTTCCCTCTTGTGTCCCCATATCCGAGGATCAAAGTGGACACATTTTGGGCTGTGACACAGGCATTTCCGCATCTGGACCCTTATGGCTCCGAAATTGATACACTTTGCCGCTATTATTCCCGGCTGCCTCCCTTGGTCGTTCCCTTTCCCGGCTATGGACCTCATTTTCCTCGCTAGCCACACATCCTCGTCACAGAATCCAAGTACGTTTAAGTCACTCCGGTGATATTTTGATATCTTTTTCCTTGGTTTACGAACACCTGTGGTTTGCATTTACACATAAGGTGTTGGTTTATTTATTACTTGGTGGCAGATTAATTTTTTTTTTAAATCCCATATAATTTTTTTGTTTTGTGTGTCACACGAAATTTTATTTTTGCATCCAACATTAATTTAGAGCATTCCCACATGCTGTGTTGGTTACTTATTGGTGATGGATAATTTTAGGCCATTCGCATTTTCGCCGATAGGCCGCCCACCGGTGTGTGTATCCCACACTATATAGTGCATTTACATATACGGTGTTGTTTTTTTTTGGTGTCAGCTAGTTATGTTAGTGATAATCACATTCCTCGTTCATGTACAACGAAAAATTTTTTTTCTCACGTTAATTTAGTACATTTACATTTAAGGTGTTGGTTCACTCTACTTTTAAGACAAGTATTCATTATTGTTTTTAATGCACTCTGTCACTGTGTGATGTTAGTTTCCCGTCAAATTTTTGTCGTTGTTTACAAGAGTCCTCAATTTTATTCTCCCCCACACAAATAAATTCATGCATGGTGTGAAATTGTTTTCGAAACCAGCACTGGTCTCGCCCGTGCTCGACCCGGCACCCGGTTCCTTATTTAACCACTAGGGACCACCACTGGGATCGTCACGCGGCCACCCTTACCGACCAGACGGAGGAAGTCTTTTCGACCACCCCTAGGTGGCGTGCTCTAACCATTTTTTTTTTTCCTCAACAACCAGCTAGCGCCACCACCGCGACCGGTTTGACCCTTGCCACCCTTGACGGCATTATAAAATCTCCTTTATTACTTATTAATTTTAACTCCACATCCATAATTGGCCGTGCTACTGTGCAACTGCCACCTAATGGCCCCACGCTCCTGTGAGTAATGGGTCCGGCCAGTTTTCATTGCCTGTCTCATCGTTCTGTTTCGATTACCTGGGCTACCGCATTTTCAGTCCCTGCCCAAAAATTTTATGAAACATAGACCGACAATGTCACAATTTTTAGTCACGTTCTGTGAGTTAACTATAAAACTTAACACCTTCCCCGCTCGGATCCTGTCATGTAAAGCATCCAACTGATTTTTTTTTTCTTTCCCCGAATGTGGATGTTCTTCATGTTTCATGTTTGTTCATGTTGTTTTTCATGAAGATGTGTTTTTGTTTTTTCCCTCCGGAGCGGCCGGGGTTTTCGACATAATCCCCGCCCGGCCCCTTCGGCAGTATAAGTTATCTCTCGGTTTGCCACAAGCTACCGAAATATGGTTCCCAGCAAGCCGCCATGTCCAGTTTATATCGGCTTAGCTACAGAATGATCGAGTGTCAAAATGACCAAATGTCACTTGGCATAATCGCATATAGGCGCCGTGCCTAGCGTGTGCATTACACAAACGCCGCACTGCTGCCTGAATATCTTGTGAAGGTTTTTGCAAAACATTTTACTGCCGAAAATATGTATTTCATGTAATAGACAGACGACCACGCAGCGCACAACCCGAGGAATGACCACGTACACCAGCCTTCCGACACACTCAAATGCACTACAAACGCTGACGTCTGCTGCTGCATCCATTTGCCTGACGACGAGGACGCTCCAATTCGGCCGTCCGGGGATTCACGACGCATCAACGACCAAACACCAACCAACAATATACCACAACAGAACAATATCGTTGATCCAACATGCGTCGTTGAACTTATCACCCCCCCCCCCACGCTCAAAACTTTGGCAAACAACAGCAGAGTCAGACCGTTTAAAGTGTTGCAAAATCAAACATGCAACCTCCAACAAGTGCAGTGTTAAAGGCATTCAAAAGTGTCGTGTGAATCATTACCCCAACCTCGAGGTTAGTGTTCGCACATCGTCGGTCTTTTCCAAATTACAACTTGAAAAACAAGTTATTCCATTTCGTAAATTCATTCCCAAGTAAAATATATTTTCCAAAACCCTTCACAATATTATGTGTCACATCCACGGGCAAAACGATACTCTAGCGTCACATTTAACTGTATTTTTTTTTTTTTTGTTCAACGTACTATTGTTTTCTGTTATTCTAATGTTCAAAACATCTTGTTTCAAGTGAACATATCAATTTATTCAAACAGAAATTTAAGTGTGGAACTATTGTCTATTTATAATCGTTAAAGACGAAAGTTTAATTCTGTCTAAACATGACATATATTTGTTTTTCTTTTCACATTAACTTTATCAAATTGAACTTTGATACTAATTGTCATTATGTTTCGAAAGTTAGTTTTATGACCAGTTATAGTCATGAAATTTTAGTTTGGGAATTATTTTTTTTTCTTTTTTGCTTTGCTTTATTCACACTCCCCCAATTCATGTATAAGCCATTTTTTTTTGTCGCTTGCTGGCCCTCCTTGTTCACATGGGCAGCAAGCTATCGTGTTGGTGGGGGTGTTGTCATGATGCGAGCATCATGCTCACGGACTCATTTACGCACAGCCCCCAGGCACACGTGCCGCGGGCAGGAAACATTAGCCTCGCTCGGGTGCACATCCGGCACACTCGAGGCAGAGTCATCATAACAATCCTCCCACTACGACACCTCTCCATAGGTGACGCGACGCTGGATCACACGCATAAATTAGTAGCCCAATCGTATATAAAGAGCGCTAATTTTCACTTAAACACACATTCTATTCAATTCACTCATTCTAGTCATTAGTCTTGTTGGAACCAGATTAGGCATCGGTGATCGTCGGAAGGGACTCGGTATTGTCATCAAACTCGGTATTATCTTAAATTCACCACTAACCATAATTAGCATTATAGGAACCTATAGTTACTCCTGCCGAGGACTATAGAGCTGAAGGAAGCCGTTGACTACTTTCACGGAGGATTGGCTGGTCTGACTTCAGGGGGTCAATTCACGAAGCAGAGTTAACCAGAATTAGTGAGAATTAGGCAGGGTTAACGAAATGGACAATTCTCGTACCTAAATCCCACTAAAACCTGAGTGTAAATTTAGACCTGCTAGGTAGGGGGTTTAGGCGGTGGTAACTCTCAAGATCACCGATTTGAGAGCTGTGTTAGTGCCCAATATTTTCGATATCTTCCTCATTTGCACTGTTTCCTATTCTCTCAGTTAGCTTTGATTTTTCTCAAGTGTTTTTAGTGTTTTATAAATGATTATCATAATGGTTTTAGTGTTTTCTTCGTTGTATTGGTTGTTGGCGAGCAGTACATTGGCTAGATGAGTAAATTCGAAATATGTCAATTTTAACTTTCATTACTTGGTTTACACAACTTATCAGTATTATTTTAAATTTTAGTTGTAAACTGTGATAATTATTACTAAACATTAGAATATAGTCCGCAATCAATGATGTGTCATATTATATCTTCACTTAAAATCTTAATTAATCCGAGGAATCTGACAGTTCAAATGTCAAAACTGATTAATTATTGGAAAAAAACACGCAAAATACAAATACAACTATTATATTTCTGCAAACTATGTCATTATCAGGTAAACTATTCCATAGAATATGACGGAATTAGCTTTGCCGTTTATTTAAAGTCGAAAATAAAATGTATGTACTTGGCTTCTTCTCTGCTTTTGACATTTGTGTCAAAGGCCTAAACTGAGCAAAAAATTTGTTTTAAGATAATGCGCCCTCTTGAAAAAGATTCTTTTTGCATCAAACGACAGAAGGCGGCAGTTTTTTTTTAATATTCAGCCGCAAAATAAATGGAACAGAGCCTCTGATTGGTAGATTAACTTTACGACGGTGGGCGGGCCTTAGACTCTAAAACCGTGCTAATTCTGTTTCGTGAATTGTCACAGGGGTAAATTTAAAACCAGGGTCTATCGAGGTTTTAGCTACACCCGGTATTAGCCAGAGTTAAGGAAATGTACGTGAATTGACCCCCAGAGCTCTAATTATAACTAGTATTATAGGAACCTATAGTATCTCCTGCCAAGATACTATAGAGCTAAAGTAAGTCGCCGACTTTCTCATGAAAGATTAGCTTGACTAAAACTTTAGAGCTACTTACTTATAACTAGCATTATAGGAACCTATAGTTACTCCTGCCGAGGGCTATAGAGCTGAAGGAAGCCGTTGACTACTTTCACGGAGGATTGGCTGGTCTGACTTCAGAGCTCTAATTATAACTAGTATTATAGGAACCTATAGTATCTCCTGCCAAGGTACTATAGAGCTAAAGTAAGTCGCCGATTCTCTCATGAAAGATTGGCTTGACTAAAACTTTAGAGTTACCTAATTCTAGTCTCACCTATTATTAAGAAGTAACACCCTCCTGATATTCAGTAGCATTATTGCTACTAAGATTATCAAATCAGTAAAACCGAGGTACAATACCGAAGTCCCTTAGTTAGTTTATTTAAACGTGGTTCTATTTTTACTCTTTACCATCCTAAATCTTAAACAAGTCGTTATCCATCGTCCGAGTCACCTTTGGTAAGTGAACACGATATTAAATCTATATTTCTCTCCTCCCCTAAAGATTCATGTATTTCATCTGTATCATTTGTTCTCACATTCAATAAACACTGTCGTATTCCCCTTATCTAGATATATTTACTCGGGTTACTCCCCGACGGACCCTAATCCCTAGATCCTCTGAAGTCAGAGAACACTTCACGACACGTTCTTTCATAATCCGTGCTAACTTATTACTACGTGCTACAAATTATTTTTCCTTCCGTAATCTCTCAACATCCTTCTTTGGTAGATTCAGAGGTACTCTATGATTGGTCACTATAAAAACGGGGTGTGATGTGTCGACGCTAATGTAGACCAAAGTTGAAAATTTGGGTCGAAAATTTTTGCGACAGACCAAAAATTCGCGACGCCTGATGGGTCTATCGTTAATGTTAGCATATGATAGTAAGCGAGAGAGTTGTAGACGAAAGATTTATCTATGCTTCAACAAAGAGTTCTTTCCGATATCTCATTTGGTTTGGAGCACAAGGCATTCTGAAAACAGCATAAAATGTGCATTTTCAAACCCTTATATTAGCAGTTGGGGAGAAAATTTCGATAAAAGAACTTTGTTGAAGCATAGACTCACCTTTTTTCTACAACTTTGTTCCTTACTTTCATGCGCTATCTCCAACGGTCTAGTCAAGAAACGTCGCGAATTATGGGTCTAAAATCGGTTTGTATAAATTGGCCTTAATGCTATAATTATTTAACTGTTATTGAACAAAGTCCCAGCACACCCTGAAATATCTCTGCCTGCTACACTTTTGAAGCATTTCATCAACTTGACTCCAATGTGACTCCATTAAGAATATAAAACAGATAAAAACATATAAAATTTCCATTCTTAGCCTCATCTCACCTTTCTAGCCATCAACCCTCGTAGGTTCTCTTGCTGCTTGAGATCACGAGCTGCAATTCGACTTGATGGCTGTCATCAGAGAGTCCAGGTTATCTGCAAGAAAAATATATTTAAAAAAACCTGTTATTCAAGTAAATGTGCAGAACCTCTATATGCATTGAAAGCAAAAATGTGTAGAGTTTCGTTTGGTCAAATGATACTCAGCTAAACTGTTAAATGCTTGGCAACTAAAAGCTTATCAGTGGTCATTAGTTGGTTACATGCTTAACACTGAGATGTGAGCAATTTTTTTTCGGTTAAGATTAATTTAATTATCGATTCTGATAGACTTGTGGGGATCCACTCCCCCGGGGGCAAGAAGAATCCAAGTCCCCGGGGGGAGTGGATTGTTGCGACAAGCTTTGTTTACTGGACTTGACTTCAAACGACGACAACGACAAGACGTGTTTTGCTATCAATTTACCTTTTCTAGTTTCGGATTTCGAGTTTGTGAGTTGTGTTTTTCGTGTCCGAATAAATAAATGTATTAAACCTCGCTAAACGACTTTTCAATCGACGAGGCTACAGACTCTTTGATTATTCTGCTTGTTATCATTCTTCTGGCTGTAAGATAATATGGTATTTGGTGTTACACATACTCCAACATTAAATACGTTTCATGCATGAAATTTTTAAAAAAGCTTTTTCTTAATGAAATATTTTTAATTTTTCTGTTCTTGAAGAAAGTCTCTGCCAGCTGCACTACTAAGCATTTCATCCATTTGATTCTAATGTCAGCCCACAAAGTCTGCCTGCCCTTATCTTTGAGATAAGAATATTACACGTTTCCATTCAAAGCCTCATCTAACCTTTCTAAACAGTAGCTCTCAAAGATTCTCTTGCAGCTTGAGATCACGAGCTGCAATCTGACTTGATGGCTGATATCAGAGAGTCCAAGTAATCTGCAAAAGTTAAAATCTTGTTATCGACGGCATATCCCATGTGCAGTGTGGATGAATTCCTGGCAAAGTAGTGCTGAGTCTGTAGGTGAAGTAAAACTGTGAGTGAATGCTGCTGGGAGACGAGGTCTGACTCACGATTGAAGCCTGGCGGCGATCCAAGCAGAAGGAAGATGCTGGCAGCAAGGTGTCCGGGAAAGCGATCGCTGCTGCTGCTTCCTGCAACGCGACAGACAACTGTCAGCCTGAGACAGACTCAAGACAGACACGCTGAAACCAGACAAAGCAAATTAATTTTTAACTTGTCAAAACTAGCAACAAGCTTCCAGAATTAAATTGAGAAAATCGAACGAAATGATTTTTGTATCCCTGTCACAAGCTTACCTAACGTTTTAAATAAAATAAAAGGGTTGATGTCTCGTTGCAACTCCAAGCTTTAATTTAAACTTATTTCTCTGCTTTTGCTGCCTTTTCTTCAACCATAACGACGTATAGGTAAGCGGTATTCTTTGGAAGTTTCCTCACCTTCGACTTGTTGCTTGCTGCTTGAGATCACGAGCTGTTATCGGACTTGATGGCTGATATCAGAGTGTCCAAGTCATCTATAAGATATTAAATGAAAATATTATATATCACGCCGTTGTGCAGTGTATCTTAATAAATTTTCTAATAAATTAGTGCTGAGTCACCACTTTTTTTAGATTCATGTCTTTTCCTCTTCTAGGCAAGATAGTTTTCAGAAAAAATATTTGCCTGAAATAATATTTTTGAATGCTTAGAAAGCTTTTGAAAGCTTCGTCCCAAAAACTCACACTTTTTCCGACGCTTCGCAAAGCTTTGCTGCCCGCTTTATCAACGGTCTGAACTCGAATTCCAAAACCCAACAAATCGAAACAAAAGAATCAACAATTACCTAAGCCTCCTTAAGTATCCCCAGAATCCCAACAAACCAAACCAATAAAATGATTCTGCTTTTCAGAAAAATAAAACCCGAAAAACTATTTGACTCTGTCTCAGTCTTCCTGTTCATTTTTTTCCAACCAGCTTATTTAATTCCTCTCTTTTTTCTATGTCAACGTACTTTCTTTTCTATTCTATCTTTCTATTGTTTAACTGTATACCAGGTCCTTTTCCGTGGAAAAATAATAATCCTTATTTAAATTGTTCAGTTGCTTTTTTGTTTCTACAGCTTTCCTTATCTTTCGTGTGTGCATCGAATTATCTTTACAAGTACCTTGACACTACCTATGTCTATTTTCTGTTGAAGCTCATCCTCGTGTTCTGCACAAGCAGACTGGTTCAAGTGTCTTTATTTCGCCTCTAGGCTATCTGCTTGCTTAGCTAGTCAGATGTGTCTTTCGTGTTCCTTCATCTTATGGCTATTTTTCTACCCGTTTCTCTTTTATCTGTCCGCATTCGCTACTCACCTCATAGACCCCCCCTAAATTTCAAAGGAATCTTGTCTTTGACTGGCCTAATTATCGAACCTATTTTTCTTCCTGACCTGAAAGCTGTGACTTTTTTTTAACGAATATCTTCTTAGTTATATCTGATATCTAAGATTAATAAGGTTAAACTGCAATCGACCTAATCTCATCTACACTCTTTTCACTATACCTTTGCTCCACTATTTATTCTGTACCTACATGCCTATTGCTGAAGGTCAAGTACTCTTCTTATTTTCTTGTTGACCTTAAAGCCATTGTGGCTAGAAATGGCCCAAAGCTTTTCCTTTAAATGTTTATCATCTGTCAATCTGGCTGAAAAGTAACCAGTGTATTAAAAACCCCCTGTTTCTGACGAGGATGATGACAAGCGTCTGCATGTAAAAACCTATTTGTGTTGGTGTTCTTTCTGTAAACTGTGTGTCCCAGTGTAACATACCCCTTTCTAATGACCAAAACATCTAAAATAGCTAAACTTCTGTCTTTTTCTACCTCCATCGTGAATTTTATCTTATCTTGTTTACTAATCATGGGTACTAAAAACCTATCTAGCTCATCCCTCCCATGCTGCAAATTTAAAAAGTATAGTCTTCATATCTGAAAAAAACACATGGGTTCAATCCTGCACTTTCTAACGCCATAGTCTCTTGGTTTTCCCCTATAAATATGAGCTAAAGCTGAAGCAAAGGTGACCCCATGGCAATTCCTTCTTTCCGCCGATATAATTGCCCACACCAAGAAAAAAATATCAATTCAAACACACATCTAGTTAGTTCTGAGTTCTGACATACTTTTCAAAATTAAAATATGTTCTCTAAGAAAATCCCAGCTTACACAGGAATCTCTGCCAGCGGCCCTATTGAAGCATTTCATCCACTTGACTCCGACGCTAGCCCACAGAGTTTGTCTGTTCTAATCTTTGAGATAAGAATATTAAACGTTTCCATAATATGACTCATCTCACCTTTCTAGCCATCAACCCTCGTAGGTTCTCTTGCTGCTTGAGATCACGAGCTGCAACACGACTTGATGGCCGACATCAGAGAGTCCAAGACTAATCTACTGCAAAAGTTAAAATCTTGCTTTTGACGGCATATCCCATGTGCAGTGTGGATGAATTCCTGGCAAAGTAGTGCTGAGTCTGTAGGTGAAGTAAAACTGTGAGTGAATGCTGCTGGGAGACGAGGTCTGACTCACGATTGAAGCCTGGCGGCGATCCAAGCAGAAGGAAGATGCTGGCAGCAAGGTGTCCGGGAAAGCGATTGCTGCTGCTGCTTCCTGCAACGCGACAGACAACTGTCAGCTGGAGACAGACTTAAGACAGACTTGCAATAAGTATTTATACTAGGGCTTCGCGAACGCTTTTTTCGCGTTGTATATGAGCGTACTTATTTTGGGCTTGAGGATGAGATTTAAGACCTACAAGAGTATGAAGGTAATCGCACCTAAACCTTCCACTTGAATCTCGAGGGATATAGCTACAAATCATAAAAATTTTGTCGGAAAAATGCGAAATAATAGCTAACAAGACACGATAAAGATCCAAAAACTTCAGCAAAGCTGAATTTCAATTTGCTTAGTATGTTTTTCAAGTTTGGTTTGATTATATAGCGAACCTTGCGGTTAAACTGCCGCTGGCTGCCCCCCCCCCCCATAATTTTTAATGGTGTATTTGGACGTCTTTTAAGCGTGTTCACAGGTTTTTTCAGACAAAGCAACTTTGTCTTCAGGTGATGTAGAAAAATTTCACAGTTTGCGTTTTACATCTTGAGCAAAAAATATTATGATTTTTATTAACAAGTTGGTCCAATGGTTATATCTGTAAATCAATTATTACGTTTAAAGACATGAGAATTATTTTATAGCGACTCTATTATGTTTTTCCAGGTAACGATTGCCATCCAGGCTCTGAATAAGTATTGATAAGCCTTTTTAATTTTCCTGACACGCCTCAACGCTTTGCGCATGCTCAATGTAATCATATTGTGAGTCAGTGTAAAGATAACGCTCGATGGCTCGAGTCCACCATTTCGGGGAAGAGACGTTTTATTATTTTTTTGTGGATGAATCAAAATGATGTAATTCAGTCTATTTCTTGGCCGGACTATTGCTTTGATTGAACGGGGTCATTTTCTCGTCGTATGTCTTTGATAGCGTTAATTTCAACTAGTTTTTGGGATTTTAAAGCCATATTTAATCTCAGCTCACAAAAAACACAAATGCTTACCAATGAAGAGCGTATTTTAACGCGCGATGCTCGGGTTCGTTTCCGCAGGCTTCTGTTTTCACTGGGATGGATCTGAGAGCCCGGCCGATAAAGAGATAACAGTCGAGTCAAATTTGGAAAAAGGGACAGATATTTTTTATGTGAGAAAATGGCGCCTGTCTGATATATTTTGGGAAAAACTACGTCGTCCCAGTGTTTTTTATTTAGAAGATCACAAATTTCTAAAACAAGTTTAATGATATTAATATAAAAAGGAAAATGCACGGAAAACATGTGCCTAATGCAACATTGTTGTGAACCATATGCCAAAATCCGCGCGGTTCTAAGACAAATAGTTTAAAATGAAAGCCAAATGTCTAGTCTATCAAAGACTAACGACGAGAAAATGACCCCGTTGAAATCATATTCGCAAGCAACAAAATCAATGATTAATCTTCAAATCCAAGAACTACTTTTTAATGCTTTCCTTTTTGACGTCCATGAATCAAAGCAAAAGTCCGGCCAAGAAATAGACTCAATATTTAACGGTGGAAAAGACTGGCCTTCGCTTTTTTGAAATCATTTGGATTCAATTTCAACTAGTTTTTGGGATTTCAAAGCCTTATTTAATCTCAGCTCACAAAAAACACAAAGGTTTACCCAGGCTTACCAATAAAGAGCGTATTTTAACGCGCGATGCTCGGGTTCGTTTCCGCAGGCTTCTGATAGCCATTTGTTTTCACTGGGATGGATCTGAGAGCCCGGCCGATAACGAGATAACAGTCGACTTAAAGACTGACGAAGACAGAATGTCGCCGCTTACCTTTCCATTAGAATTATTGCGAGCTACTCGCTCATAATTTGGGCCGAAATCTTAAAAACAAGCTGTGTACCGAGATCTTGGAAATTCGATCACCTGAAGCTTATTTTAAAGAATGTCAAATTTGGAAAAAGGGACAGATATTTTTTATGTGAGCAAATGGCGCCTGTCTTATATATTTTTGGAAAAACTCCGGTGTCCCCGTATTTTAAATTTAGAAGATCACAAATTTCAAAAACAAAATTAAGAGATATTAATGTTAAAAGGAAAATGCACGGAAAACATGTGCCTAATGCAACATTGTTGTGAACCATATGCCAAAATCCGCGCGGTTCTAAGACAAATAGTAAAAATAAGAGTGTAATTTTGCGACCCTCTGCACGCTGCCTAGTGATAGAAACCCAGTTTTCTCATCAATAATAATTTAAAGAAATCACATTAACCGTGTAAACTCCTGGACACTGAAATCCGTCTACTAGAAATTAATACAAGTCCCGAGGGAGGTTGGCTTGATAAATAGTGTAGGTAAGTCGGGTACACACCATGCTGTATGCCATGTGCTTTCTGAACCTATACCTCGTTCTGATAAACCACTTTTCCTTATCAGAAATGCCTGCCCAGTGAAATGAGGATCGACCAATCTCACAAATATGATATCTCGTGAGTCTTGCACACCATTACAGCACCCCCCAATGACCTATAACTCGTAATTTTGAAGATGCAGAAATAATTCGAAAACTTCCCGCGTCTTCTCTTTACAGCAAACACGTTCATCTCATCACTTCCTCAATATTCCGTAAAAAGTTTGTTTCCATGGCACGATTTAATTTTTTCTCCTTTTAATTGCTTATCTTATCTTTGGATCAATTCAATGGTTGGCTCCGTGTCCCGACCTTTTTGATGGCTGTAGGCTACCTTGTCCTGGCGGGTCGGATATATTATATCAAGTACGGGAGATTAGATATTAAACGTCGTCGATTACTACGATGCAGTGGAGTAAATTCAAGCGGTTGTCATTTCTAGTATTTTTACCATCGAATAAATGTTTTTTTAACTATTAATAGGTATCAATAGTAAATGTAGTGTAGTTACAGCAAGGATATTGAAATTCGTCCAAATCGTCTAAATCTTCACCGTCAACTCTGTGACAAATGCTGGAGCTCGATCATGCCAAAAGGGCTACTCTGTTGAACAAATATTTGCAATGCACGGTTCATATGAATTTTTAAAAGCCCCACTGATAATCAAACTGGTCTTACATCATTAGGCAGTGTCCTAAGCAAGCGGTTACATAATAATATGCCATGTGCTCAGCCTCTACCTGGCTACCTATACTATTTTCAAGCAAGACGAAATTGGGACTTGTAAAAATTTCAGGTGGACGGGTTTTAGTGTCCAGAAGTGTACATCAAAATATTTGTTTAGCCTCCTATCGAATTTTGTCATGATTTCAACAAACCCTTATACCTTCAAGATTCAAGAGAAGCCGTTTTGGTTATAATCGAGCCCTTGCATTTGTCACCCAGAGATTCAGGGATGATTTAGACAGATTGGACGAATATAAGAACCCTTGCTGTACAGACTTTTATTTTTGAAACCTTCTTAAAGTTTGAAAAGTTTTATTCGCCTTCGGACAGTCAGAACAATTTCTATTTTCGATGGTTGAAATGCTAATAATGACAACCCTTTTATTTTCCTTCACTGCATAGTGTTATAATCGGCATCGCAAGGTTTCTTATCTCCCGTACTTGATATATCCGTCCCACCAGGACAAGGATCTTCAGCAATAAGAAAGGCGAGCCTCGGAGTCAACCACTGACTTGATCCAAAGATAATCGATGCAATTTAAAAATAGTTACTCAAATTTGTGCCAAAAACATACTATTTGCGTGAGCTTGTTCGATCCTCATTATTCTCGGCAGGCATCAACTGATAAGAAAAACATTTTTTTAAATACAATCCAAACACGTAAGTATAGGTCCACAGTACACTTGGCAAACAGCACGGTGTTCATGCGAATAAACTACGCTTTTTTTCAAGCAACCGTAAATTTGACTTGCTTGAATTTCAAGTGGACTGTTTTCATTGTCCATAATTTAAAATGCTAAGGACTTGTAACTTGATGAGGGTTGGTGGAAGAAATTGTTTGTTGCTGTGTTTAGGGGTTGTAACCGGAGAATATTGAAGCTCTTTCTCGTCAAAAAGTGATTTTTACCAAAGACCAAATACCATAAAAAAGCTGGAAAAATTCACTTCTCATAGCTTTAGTTCAGTTTCCTTATCTAAAAAATTTAAAAAATACATTGAAATATAAATAAAACGATATCTCGAAACATTTTTGTCAATACAGGGGATACAAAAATCAAAAAACGCGAATTTCGTAGCTTGCACGCAAAATTATATAATCTTTGGAAGATCACTCACCTTCGACTTGTTGATTGCTGCTTGAAATCACGACCTGTAATCTGACTTGATGGCTGATATCAGAGGCTGCAAGTTATCTGTAAGAAAAAAAAAAGCTTGTTGTTTAAACTTTATATTATGAATTCCTAGCAAAGAAATGCTGGGTTTCGAATGGTTCATGCTGAATGCTGAATGCTAAGCGACCAAAACGAGATTTTAAATGGCCATCAATTGATAACGTGCTGAAACTAAGGATTTGATCTACTCTGCGTTTAGTTTTTATCAATTTAATCTGGGATAACGATTGGCAGCTTGATTGTTGTTCAGATTTAATGCTAGATTCAAGATTTGTTTATTTTCGTACCACAAAAAAAAAACTTTTGAAATGGTGGGTTTGTAAGGCAGGAAAAAAGGGCGTCCGAACGAGGATACGAACCCGGGACCTTCCGCTTGCCGGGCGGTTGCTCTGACCAACTGAGCTATCCGGCCGAACAAGATTCCTGCTTCGCTGGGTGAGGAAAGGGCTCTCTCGGGAGAGAAGGGGAAGAAGCGACTCGTAATCGTACGAGTTCTACAGAGGCATCTGGTGTAAGCTTCCACCAGAAAAACCACTTTCTCAACTTTTGAAATGTGTCATACTTAATATTGTTACAAAGCTGTTACTTAATGCTATAATTATTTAACTGTTATTGAACAAAGTCCCAAGCATTTCATCAACCTGACTCCAATGTGACTCCCTTTAGATAATAAAACAGATAAAAACATATAAAATTTCCATTCTTAGCCTGATCTCACCTTTCTAGCCATCAACCCTCGTAGGTTCTCTTGCTGCTTGAGATCACGAGCCGCAATCCGACTTGATGGCTGATATCAGAGAGTCCAAGTAATCTGCAAGAAAAATATATTAAAAAACCTGTTATTCAAGTAAATGCTCAGAACCTCTATTTGCATTGAAAGCAAAAATGTGCTGAGTTTCGTTTGGTCAAATGATACTTAACTAAACTGTTAAATGCTTGGCAACTAAAAGCTTATCAGTGGTCATTAGTTGGTTACATGCTTAACACAGAGATATGTGCAATTTTTTTCGGTTAAGATTAATTTTATAATTGATTCTGATACACTCTTTGATTATTGTACTCATTTTTCTGGTTTTAAGATATAGTATTTGGTGAAACACATAAACCAACATTAAATACTTTTCATGCGTAAAATTTTTACAAAGCTGTTAATTGATGCTTATTTAATATTGCTTATTATAAACTGATGCATTAAATGATTAATTGATAAGTTTTTTGTTCTTGAAGAAAGTCCCTGCTTTACCCGGCATGTCTGCCAGGTGTACTATTAAGCATTGAATCCACTTGATTCCAATGTCAACCCAAAGAGTTTGCCTGCCCTTATCTTTGAGATAAGAATATTAAACGTTTCCATTCTGAGCCTCATCTCACCTTTCTAAACAGTTACTCTCGTAGGTTCTCTTGCTGCTTGAGATCACGAGCTGCAACCCGACTTGATGGCTGACATCAGAGAGTCCAAGTAATCTGCAAAAGTTAAAATCTTGTTATCGACGGCATATCCCATGTGCAGTGTGGATGAATTCCTGGCAAAGTAGAGCTGAGTCTGTAGGTGAAGTAAAACTGTGAGTGAATGCTGCTGGGAGACGAGGTCTGACTCACGATTGAAGCCTGGCGGCGATCCAAGCAGAAGGAAGATGCTGGCAGCAAGGTGTCCGGGAAAGCGATCGCTGCTGCTGCTTCCTGCAACGCGACAGACAACTGTCAGCCTGAGACAGACTCAAGACAGACTCGCGGAAACCAGGCAACGACAAGAATTATTCACCTTTGAAAACTATCGTCCAACCTTAGCATCCTGCATCAAATTTAGTAAAATAATTGGGTACTTTAGGGTGCTGCAAGATATTGACCGTCTCGGCAACTGTAAGACAGAGGTGATATCCAACAAGAGAGGTGTGTAGGGGATGAAAAGTTTGGCGTTCCGAGTCGCTGTAAGGTCAATGGTCTTCATCGAAAGGATCGATGGGTATAGATATGAGATTCTGAATCTCGGCACCGCGAAACATTGGTGTCGGCATCGGCAGGAAAAGCGTCCGTCTCGAGTGTTGTTAAGTTGGCAACAAGATAAGATATCACGTCTGCTGGAGATATTATTAGAAAAAATTGTGTTCCTCAATTGGATATGTTTTGCGTGCGTGGAATGACTGGTTGAAAGATAAAAAGCTGTTGCTATTCTTCGAGTTGCTTGGACGCTTGGTTGTGATCTTAAAAACAGTTGCAGTCTCCACTTCAACGGCCAGTTAGTGTATTCCTACACAGCAATGATGGCGTCTTGAAAATGTTGATCTTGAAAATTTGATTTCAAAACGCGGTGGTCTCCAAGACCTTAATTTTTATTTCGTCTAAAACTTTATTAAGAAACGGTTGGAATCTTTTGTTGATAAGCTTTCCAAATAATTACATAATTATCACGAAACTCTTAGCTCCATTTCGTATGTTCCTCTTTGTTTTAAACAGAAACTTGAAAGAGATAAGTCCGGCAAGTCAATGTTATCGGTCTATGGAACGATATAACGCATCTTAAAACACGAAGTGCTACACATTCTGCCACAAAACAGCCAATAAGCGCATCACAAATATTATTCATAACAACTTATAATCTACCGATCGAGATGAACCCAACTCTATCAATTAAGTTGCGAAAAGTGGGAGAAAACATGTTTTCTTGAAACGTGATCAATTCGCTATCTTTATCTGCACTAATCTATTGGCGCTGGCTCCCCCTTCCCCCGCCCACCTTGCTGCTTGCTATCAACAGGTCCACGCAGCGGCTGGCAGCTGATTTCACCAGGCGAAGCAACAAGACGTAATCCAGAAAGTTTATTTCAAGCTGATTTTCTTACCACGTTCTCAGAACACCACAGGAATAATTACTGTGAAATACAGCCCGGAACCAGTCCCCAGAACACCCCTTGACGGATTCAAAAATTGACAAAAAAAATAAGTTTTACTTAAAAACGATCATATTGTCACGAAAGGTGTTCCACCTTCGTGGGACTTTTGTTTCCAACCCTAATTACCCTTCAAATACCTAAACATCCCTTAATTCCTACAACCCTTCCCAAGGCCAACACAGTGCCTTTCCTATCAGAATGCGATAACATCGGGCATTTCCCTACTTATCCATAACACCCCGTCCTCCAACCCCCAGGTGACGCACAGGCGGGAGTGCTGAGTCAGCCTCTCGGGCTATCATTTAGTAGCCCTGCTATAGCTACTCAATCTGCTGTAGTAGCCAGCCAAATTGTATCTAGCAAGTCAGCAAATCATCGCGCAGACAATTTGTGCATGTGCATCGCCACCTCAGTGAAATCGCTCTCAGACGGCGGACGACCAACGAAGAAAGACGTACGAATCGAAGAGGGAGAGAGCGCGGACAACTCCTGGATGTCGGACACCGAACATTAAGTATCGCTTAGCTTAAGTCACATACTGTATTTCTGGTGTAGTTGTAATTAGGGTGGCCAACCTCAATAATAAATGGTTTTCTGGTACAATTTGTCAAGTAACACCCGGTAAGTCACGATCCCTCTCACAGCCAACCCCCAGTTCTAGCGTTCCAGGGATGCTCCCTGTGTGAACACAAATTAGATTTGTGACAATATTATCAAGTAAGTGTTAGATAACAAAGTATCAGGTAGGTGTGTGTTAGCACAATATGCAATAAACAAGCCACTTGTATCCCTGCCACCGTGACGTCACAGAAGTCGATGGCTGGAGACCACCTTCATCGATGTTTAACCAAGATAAGGATTTAGATAAGATTGAAATAGCGATGCAACCAGACAGCCGTTACCAAGGAGATGGCCCGAGTGCTGGGTTCATGTTGATTTTAACGCCAGGCTTCTGTTTCGTCGCATGACGCTGCGAGGGCGCTTCCTCTCAGCCAACAACAAACACTTGTTGGTTTTTTTTCTCTCTGAATGGAGAGCAACAGGCGAACAATGTTTTGTACCGGCCGGAGCGAGTGAAGCGAGCGAAGTTGAAACTTGCAATCAATACAAAAAATAACCTGGTTTTAAAAGTAAAGTACTACATTAAATTTATGTGTTGTTAGATTGAAAAAGTAAATATAAATAATCGATGAATATAAATAAAAATAATTTTTTATAAATTTTCGTGATTTTATATCTTTGTTTCTTTGCACGTGTGCGTGATTGTGCGAGCTCAACAGGCCAAACGGCTGAACTTCGTTGAAATTTTAAGATGACCATTTTCAGTTTCCAACTAACACCTAACTTTCTTCGGGGATGATTTCCACTTAAAAAAACCATCATCCCTGACATTATTCACGTGAATATTTCCAGTTTGTTTTTCTTGTTAATGGATCCAGGGGTTGCAGCTGGGCCAGGATTGGTCTGGAGCAAGTCACGTGACCAAACGCTAGAACTACGTTAAGGAAGATAATTCCTGGTGAAATTAACATTCCTCATCGATTTAGTTACCAAGCAACGAACTAAGGGCCTTACAAAACGGATCCTATGTTCACATGCAGCAAATAAATAATAGTTTCCATTTCGTCCATCCTTCGCTTGTAAATAATTGATTTTGTTTTGTGATCGGAGTTTTCGTTTAGCAGCAGGACGCTGATAACCGAAGGCGTGTAATCAACGTGTTGCATTTACTTGGCTCGCAGCGGCAGCCGCCGCGGAGGGAGAATCGTCGGACGGGAGGGGAAAGTATCGCGCTGGATTCCAGTCACACATGCTTCACCTTGTTCATCGCTGTTCGCGCTTCTAGCTCTGTCCCTTCGTCTTTCATCGCATTGGATTCCGAGCTGCTTTTTTGTTATTGTTTTATGATTTTATTTTTCCTATGGTCCAGGCTAACTCAGGGTTTATGTTTGAACCTGAATATTTGGAGGCAAAATTTGATGCGAAAAAAAAATCAAGCGATATGTCAAATGAAGGTGTATCTCAACTGATAACAACTGATAAGCGTAGTTGGTGTAAATGCGATGAATGCGAGGTGATGCCTACTGAAATCGAGAGTGTTTGCTGCCAGGCTACAGCTCAAGTGAAAAGGATCACATTTGTATCTCCAGCCAACAACGTCGCTATCTTAAAACGTGACAATTACAGTGATCTTATTTCAAAAAGTCACTGACTATTAAGATGACTACTTTCTGTATTCGGCGCCACATTTCTATCAGTTCGTTCCGAGGCGGGCATTTCACCAAGCGGGACAATCTCCACGTACCTTGTTTTACAGTCTCCCTGATCTCTGCTCGCTGATCTCTGCTCGCTGGTCCAGCCGCGTTAGAATATCCTCGCTACAGCGCTAAACTCAAAACACTTGAAGCGAGCAACAGATGTCCCTGCGATCTCAAGCCAGCTCAGAGAAGTTGTGCCAAGCCCGACCAAACCCCGCAATTTACCGGTCTTAATCTTTCAGATAAGATACTTAAAAAAATCGATCGATTCACTTGGTATCTTTGTTTGCATTAATCTCTTGGAGTTGACTGAAATTTGCAACGCGGCCAGGCTACAAGCCAGGTGCCAGGGTGAAAGGTTCACTGCTTGCTGCTTGCTGCTTGCTGCTTGCTGCTTGCTGCTTGCTCCGTGCTGCTTGCTCCGTGCTGCTTGCTGCTTGCTGCTTGCTGCTTGCTGCTTGCTGCTTGCTGCTTGCTGCTTGCTGCTTGCTGCTTGCTGCTTGCTGCTTGCTGCTTGCTGCTTGCTGCTTGCTGCTTGCTGCTTGCTGCTTGCTGCTTGCTGCTTGCTGCTTGCTGCTTGCTGCTTGCTGCTTGCTGCTTGCTGCTTGCTGCTTGCTGCTTGCTGCTTGCTGCTTGCTGCTTGCTGCTTGCTGCTTGCTGCTTGCTGCTTGCTGCTTGCTGCTTGCTGCTTGCTGCTTGCTGCTCGCTGCTTGCTGATTGCTGCTTGCTGATTGCTGCTTGCTGCTTGCTGCTTGCTGCTTGCTGCTTGCTGCTTGCTGCTCGCTGCTTGCTGCTTGCTGATTGCTGCTTGCTGCTTGCTGCTTGCTGATTGCTGCTTGCTGCTTGCTGCTTGCTGCTTGCTGCTTGCTGCTCGCTGCTTGCTGCTTGCTGCTTGCTGCTTGCTGCTTGCTGCTTGCTGCTTGCTGCTTGCTGCTTGCTGCTTGCTGCTTGCTGCTTGCTGCTTGCTGCTTGCTGCTTGCTGCTTGCTGCTTGCTGCTTGCTGCTTGCTGCTTGCTGCTTGCTGCTCGCTGCTCGCTGCTTGCTGCTTGCTGCTTGCTGCTTGCTGCTTGCTGCTTGCTGCTTGCTGCTTGCTGCTTGCTGCTTGCTGCTTGCTGCTTGCTGCTTGCTGCTCGCTGCTCGCTGCTTGCTGCTTGCTGCTTGCTGCTTGCTGCTTGCTGCTTGCTGCTTGCGGCTTGCTGCTTGCTGCTTGCTGCTTTGCTGTTAGTTAGTTTAGTTTTCACATAAAGTCCATCAATTCGCTTTCTTTGTTTGCACGTATCTAAAGGAGCTGGCTCTCCCTTCGCATCGGAAACATGTTGCTTGTGGAAACATGTTGCATGTTGCAGGAGCCAGGCTGGAGGCTTGCCTGTTGCTTCAACAAAACCAACCACGGTCTAATATTGATGTTTAGATTTCGTATTTTACTCAAGCAACTATTAAACGTATCGAAAACTAGCGGAGAATGTGATGCGATGAAATTTTACAAACGTAACAAAAAAAATCACTAGAAGCTCAGGTATTTGTCAATTATTTGTTCAAATAATGATGATTAGCTAAAAAATCTTATTGAAAGCAGTCAGGCTTCAAATAAAGTCTTGGAGACAAGATAGTAATTAATTGTTTGCTTACATCAAATGGTCGATGCCTTAGTTTAAATACTAAGATTAGAAAGTTACAAAAAAATATATGTTTGTGGTGCTTGGTGCATTTTCTGATCAGGAAGGCGATTGTGTAACTTTAACGATACCGATTCGGTATCGATTCCGATTCGGTATCTATATCGAATCGGTATCTCTAGGGTGATTGTGTATCGATATCGATATGAGATGTCGAATCGGTATCTTTATCGATACGGAACCGTGGCAACATGGCAGAAAAACTTCTACGCATGCGTTCTGCGCCATTTCGTATGCACCAACATTCAATTGTTTCCGAGTTATAGACGAACGAACATACGGAATTAAATTGTAAAATTGAAGAAAATGGAACTAGTCGCTGCTGAGAAGGGGAAAAGGTAAATAAAATGCTAATTCCTACAATTTAATGTATTATAATTATAATATATAATATTAAGCATTATTAAAGAGCTTTCTAGCAGTGCCAAAGTAGATTTAGCAAACATGGAACCTAGGTAATTGGAATTGCCATTTGGTAGAGGCGGATGGCATGCCCTTAAAAATGTACTTTTAAATACTTACTCAATCATTACTAATACATTAATGCATACAGTATACTTTCTTTATATGATAGACAGCTGAATTATTATTGAACCAATTATTTATTATGAAATCCTTTTTAGGAAACGGGCTACAAGCCAACAAATGGAAATTTTGCTTTCCTACATGGAACAACATTCTGCCTTCGCCAGAGGGGCACTAATTGGATCACGTGGAAAAGAAAAACAAGCCGAGATGTGGGAAGAGCTGGTTTTAACTTTAAATTCTTGTGGCAATGGACCATCAAAGTGTGTCACAAAGTGGCAAAAGGTACTTACACATTAAAATTAACAAGCTTAATGTAAACCGGAAGTCTTTTATTAGCATTTGCAAAATTAATCATAGATTACATGTCTAATTTCTGTAATTCATCACAGAGTTGGTGTGAATGGAAGGGCTCTGCAAAAGAGAAGCTGAGCAAGATAACAGTTCATGGCCTAAAAACTGGGGGAGGGTCCCCAACAAAAAAAATTATGACCGATTTTGAAAATCGAATCATAAGTATTATGACAACAGAGGCAGTGCTGGGGGACTTGGGTCTTCGAGAGGCAGGATGCTCTCACGCCACAGAAGAACCGGCCACAGGAGAACCGAGCACCGAGTTTTTTTCAGTGGATCTCGAAGAAATCGACGCCGTTCGCGTTCCTAACGAAACAGACGTAATTATTGTTCATAATAAAATGCTAAAATAGTAAGTTTGTTGGGTGCTATGCCATCTAGCACTAAGCTAGATTAAAAAATGCTTAATTTGTATTCGCCGATGAATGCGTTGGGTATACTTTGCAATCAAATGCTCAACAAGATTAAATGACACTTATTTGCATCTATTTATTTAGGTACTACCAACACTGTTCACTGCTCCCACCCCTCAAACCTCACGGCCGGCCAAGCGGAATCGCATCGATGGTGGTAAGAGAACATCTTGATAAAATAACCCAAATGCAACAAAACTCCAGTTTAACAGTGAAGTAATTGTAGTCGGTTATTTTCAGAGGATATTCGAAAAATTTACATAAGCGCAGAGGAAAAGCGGAGTAAAATTGAGAAGAAACGTTTGGAAATAGAAGAAGAGAGGCTGACCATTGAAAAAGAGCGGCTGCAGCTGGAGAAAAACAGATTCCTTGCAGAAAAAGCCAGCCAAGAAAAGCTAAGCATAGTGCTTGACAATACAAATGTGTTAATTGCAGCAGCAATGAAATATTTGGAAAAAATTTAGGGACCCTGTGTTGAGTTCAAGTATTTTAAAATAAAAAAATTGACATTAGGTACTGGACTTTACTCTTTTCTTTAGTTTGAAGTTTTGTGTAGCAGGAAAGCAAAGGAAGAAGCCAATTCAGTGTAAAAAGTGGTCATGCACAACTCTTGCACGAGTGGCTTGCCCAACAGCAAACACATTCACATTCCTAGTACCTTTTAATGACATGGTTTTAACCTCTAATCATTTAATGCTAGAATAATTCATATTGTAGCTATGAATCTACTACTTTCATGGAAAAGATCTACTAGATTGAAAAGGCTGTCAAACACCATGACAATCGCAATACTGTAACCTTTATAACACAACTAAATGTTGGTAATAGAATTTGAGTGCACATACCTTTCTTTAGCAGATTGCACTTGTACACATCCGTGTTGGGGAATTTGATCCACGGATCTAAAAGATGTTGATTTATTGCTAAAATCACCTTCTTGACAGTGACCGACACACTAGTCTGGCTCATCGAGTGTAGGTAGTCTTGGCCGACTCGCCTCTGATAGCTGCCAGAGGCGAAGAGGCACCTGTAAAAAAGGTTGAAATCATTATATTGCTGGAGGTTAGATCACCGTTATTATTATTGCCAATTTTCGTATGCATTGAAAGAAACTATCGTAGAATGTGCCGCCATGACCGGACAAAAGATTGACACTGACACACTCCGACCGAATCAGCTGTTGGATACAGCTGTGTTAGTTCTTACGTCAACGGCGAAGCAAGTGTGGAAATGTGCGCGTAAATTCAAAGCAAGAAATAAATAGTATTTGAGCTCACCCGCATCCACGGAGGAATCGACGATCTTCGCCTGCAAGGCCGCAAATGCGGCAGCAGGCTCTCAATTAGGCTGCTGGCAGCTGGCTTATTTAGGCGGTATAAACTTATAAAATGGTTCTCACTGATTGTAAAAAGATCAAAATGATCGCGCAAATAACGCCTTTTTACCCTTATCACCCGATTAATTTCTTCGTTTTCATTTTCTTCTTCTTCTGCAATTAAATTTTCTAGTAGCAAAAGGTGAACCAAATTAGCCGCCATTTTTCAATAAACAAGCCTTGGATACGGATATCGGAATCTATTTACCGACATCTATTTCGATGACGGTAACTTTATCGAAAAATGGCGACTTTAACGATAGGTTAAATTTTACGCAATCGCTCCTTTCGGTATCGTTATCGATACCGATTCGGTATCTTAGATACCGAATCGGTAACTTTTTACACAATCGCCCCCCAGGAGGGGAATAAGATGTTAAAAATCTTTGCTATATAATATCTTCTTTGTTTCACATTGGATTATGACAGATTTAAGCCATTTTTTTACTTAATTTGAGGATAAATAACTTCTGCTTGACTCGAAATGACAGCCAAGAGTTCACCTGTCCCCATCTTTGAGACAAGGTTTTGACAGAAGATAACAATAAATGCGCTGACTCATTCTCAAGATGGCCTCACTCACCTTCGATGTGTTTACTTCCCGCTGAGATAACAAATTGATACAAAACAAAAACATTTGCGCTCTCGCAGCTCGGCAGTGCGATCCTGTTAATTCTTTCAATCTGAGATGAGATGACGGCGTTCATTTGTTCCATTAAAAACATTGACAAAAGTGTTCATCTCAACTCAGCTTCAAGAAATTGACAGAATCGCACTGCTGTTGTTTTTCCTCGCTGCTTGAGATCAGGAGCAACCATCAGACTTGACAACTGATATCAGATGATACAAGAAATCTTATAAGAAATTATATAAACCCACAAAAAAAACATTTGCTTAAAAAAAATCACATCCCCAACCCCCTTCAAAAAATTATGTAAGAAATGTCTGCTTTCAAAATTTGTGAAATCGGTTGGTAGCTGAGGTCTTCTCGGACATGCGAAGTCAAGTAATCGGAAGGGTTGCATCCCTTGTAATCATGACGGAACAATCGTGAATTGTGGTGTTTTGCTATGCTTATTAATGTTGTTATTGTTAACGGCATATTCTACGTCCCTCATCGACTTTCTTGAGAGGAAATGCAAAACAGATGAAAGTCAAACAGCCAACAATATAGCCTCATATAATACCAACATGTATAATATAAAATAACAAGTGGCTCCACCAATGTGGTTCCCGGCGCGGCCTGGGCTTTTCCCCCTGCTGGCAAAGATGCTGGCAAAGATGCTGACGTTTCAGAAGTTTGCTTTACGCTAATCAATGCCTTGCGCAGATCGCTGCTAGTTTCGCGGAGTTGCTATCTTTTATCTCTAGTTACTTGTTTGTTGTCAGGTTGGTAGCGCGTAGATCGATAGCGAGTCCTAATGTTCACTATGTCGCACTAACAGCGCATAACCGAACGTGACCGAACCCTGCCGAAGCCGGGAAGGCGCGTGGTGAAGTTTGACAGATTGATTGATTGTTGGTGTTTAACGACGCACTGATTGTGGCGAGATCGTCATCGTCATGACGTCATGACCAGGTTCTTGAGTCTTGACTTTAGTATACGGCACATCATTAAAACAAATTTGGTAATTGCTGGGAATTCCTCGGCTTGTCCGGAGAGAAGTTGAAGAGTTGAGCGGAGAGTTGAAACCAAATAATACTACGCGAGACTTGAAACCAACATCAGACATGAAGAATTTGTGTACTTCAAAGTAAGTAAAAAAGTAAAATGAATATAAGTAAAATATTGAATATTATAATTATAAAATTATAACTATATATTTAATATTTTACATTTTTTATATTTTATATATATAATGCTGTATTATATTATAATATATTTTTTTAATAAATATTATAGAAAAACACTTATTTACATAATAGTATATGATATTAATAAAAAATAAAAATAAATAAATAATATTAATAATAATAATTCTCAGGAAAAAAAGTCGTAAAAAAAGATGCGCGTTGATAAGGCCAATCTACCGATATGTTCAAACCTACCTTTCCGTTATCACAACATACTCAAAAAGTTGATTACACATTTTCCATTATATTTCCTCTATATTTTCCTCATTTTCCAAACGATTTTCTTCAAATTCTCATACAATCTGCCAAATCACTATCCCAATGCACCTTCCAAATTTCATCTTAATCGGATCATTACGTACCGAGAAATAACTGATAAAGCGTATCAAACCTAACTAAAATCGCGATAACTTTGCTAAATTCAATTTTAAGCAAATATTCTCTCTATGTAAAAGATGCGTATTCATTAGGGCTATCCACCAGTATGCGGTTCGATGCTCGCCGATTGTCTCCGAGCCCGTACTAACACTTTTTTTCGTACTCCCATAAGAGCCCATGTTATTTGACTTTGCTGCATTTCCGTCCGAAACACTAAATCTTCAATAACTTCCTTAAATTCAATTTCTAAGCAAAATCGATCGACTGATTAAAAATGCGCATTTACCCAAGTTATCTTTTTGTGTGCATTTCGTTTGCCGCCGGGTGTCCCCGCGTCCGCACTAACATTTTTTTCTCATAGTCCCATAATAAAATCGCGATAACTTTGCTAAATTAAATTTTTCGCAATAGTGACGGTGACGGTGATGTTGACACTGGTAAAGTAACGTGACGGTGAAGTTGACACTGGTAAAGTAACGTGACGGTGATGTTGACACTGGTAAAGTAACGTGACGGTGATGTTGACACTGGTAAAGTAACACGACGGTGATGTTGACACTGGTAAAGTAACACGACGGTGATGTTGACACTGGTAAAGTAACACGACGGTGATGTTGACACTGGTAAAGTAACGTGACGGTGATGTTGACACTGGTAAAGTAACACGACGGTGATGTTGACACTGGTAAAGTAACGTGACGGTGATGTTGACACTGGTAAAGTAACGTGACGGTGATGTTGACACTGGTAAAGTAACACGACGGTGATGTTGACACTGGTAAAGTAACGTGACGGTGATGTTGACACTGGTAAAGTAACACGACGGTGATGTTGACACTGGTAAAGTAACGTGACGGTGATGTTGACACTGGTAAAGTAACACGACGGTGATGTTGACACTGGTAAAGTAACACGACGGTGATGTTGACACTGGTAAAGTAACACGACGGTGATGTTGACACTGGTAAAGTAACACGACGGTGATGTTGACACTGGTAAAGTAACACGACGGTGATGTTGACACTGGTAAAGTAACACGACGGTGATGTTGACACTGGTAAAGTAACGTGACGGTGATGTTGACACTGGTAAAGTAACACGACGGTGATGTTGACACTGGTAAAGTAACACGACGGTGATGTTGACACTGGTAAAGTAACACGACGGTGATGTTGACACTGGTAAAGTAACACGACGGTGATGTTGACACTGGTAAAGTAACACGACGGTGATGTTGACACTGGTAAAGTAACACGACGGTGATGTTGACACTGGTAAAGTAACACGACGGTGATGTTGACACTGGTAAAGTAACGTGACGGTGATGTTGACACTGGTAAAGTAACGTGACGGTGATGTTGACACTGGTAAAGTAACACGACGGTGATGTTGACACTGGTAAAGTAACACGACGGTGATGTTGACACTGGTAAAGTAACACGACGGTGATGTTGACACTGGTAAAGTAACACGACGGTGATGTTGACACTGGTAAAGTAACGTGACGGTGATGTTGACACTGGTAAAGTAACACGACGGTGATGTTGACACTGGTAAAGTAACGTGACGGTGATGTTGACACTGGTAAAGTAACACGACGGTGATGTTGACACTGGTAAAGTAACGTGACGGTGATGTTGACACTGGTAAAGTAACACGACGGTGATGTTGACACTGGTAAAGTAACACGACGGTGATGTTGACACTGGTAAAGTAACGTGACGGTGATGTTGACACTGGTAAAGTAACGTGACGGTGATGTTGACACTGGTAAAGTAACACGACGGTGATGTTGACACTGGTAAAGTAACGTGACGGTGATGTTGACACTGGTAAAGTAACACGACGGTGATGTTGACACTGGTAAAGTAACGTGACGGTGATGTTGACACTGGTAAAGTAACACGACGGTGATGTTGACACTGGTAAAGTAACACGACGGTGATGTTGACACTGGTAAAGTAACGTGACGGTGATGTTGACACTGGTAAAGTAACACGACGGTGATGTTGACACTGGTAAAGTAACGTGACGGTGATGTTGACACTGGTAAAGTAACACGACGGTGATGTTGACACTGGTAAAGTAACGTGACGGTGATGTTGACACTGGTAAAGTAACGTGACGGTGATGTTGACACTGGTAAAGTAACACGACGGTGATGTTGACACTGGTAAAGTAACGTGACGGTGATGTTGACACTGGTAAAGTAACGTGACGGTGATGTTGACACTGGTAAAGTAACACGACGGTGATGTTGACACTGGTAAAGTAACGTGACGGTGATGTTGACACTGGTAAAGTAACGTGACGGTGATGTTGACACTGGTAAAGTAACACGACGGTGATGTTGACACTGGTAAAGTAACGTGACGGTGATGTTGACACTGGTAAAGTAACACGACGGTGATGTTGACACTGGTAAAGTAACACGACGGTGATGTTGACACTGGTAAAGTAACACGACGGTGATGTTGACACTGGTAAAGTAACACGACGGTGATGTTGACACTGGTAAAGTAACGTGACGGTGATGTTGACACTGGTAAAGTAACACGACGGTGATGTTGACACTGGTAAAGTAACACGACGGTGATGTTGACACTGGTAAAGTAACACGACGGTGATGTTGACACTGGTAAAGTAACACGACGGTGATGTTGACACTGGTAAAGTAACACGACGGTGATGTTGACACTGGTAAAGTAACGTGACGGTGATGTTGACACTGGTAAAGTAACGTGACGGTGATGTTGACACTGGTAAAGTAACACGACGGTGATGTTGACACTGGTAAAGTAACGTGACGGTGATGTTGACACTGGTAAAGTAACGTGACGGTGATGTTGACACTGGTAAAGTAACACGACGGTGATGTTGACACTGGTAAAGTAACGTGACGGTGATGTTGACACTGGTAAAGTAACACGACGGTGATGTTGACACTGGTAAAGTAACGTGACGGTGATGTTGACACTGGTAAAGTAACACGACGGTGATGTTGACACTGGTAAAGTAACACGACGGTGATGTTGACACTGGTAAAGTAACGTGACGGTGATGTTGACACTGGTAAAGTAACACGACGGTGATGTTGACACTGGTAAAGTAACACGACGGTGATGTTGACACTGGTAAAGTAACACGACGGTGATGTTGACACTGGTAAAGTAACACGACGGTGATGTTGACACTGGTAAAGTAACACGACGGTGATGTTGACACTGGTAAAGTAACACGACGGTGATGTTGACACTGGTAAAGTAACGTGACGGTGATGTTGACACTGGTAAAGTAACACGACGGTGATGTTGACACTGGTAAAGTAACACGACGGTGATGTTGACACTGGTAAAGTAACGTGACGGTGATGTTGACACTGGTAAAGTAACACGACGGTGATGTTGACACTGGTAAAGTAACGTGACGGTGATGTTGACACTGGTAAAGTAACACGACGGTGATGTTGACACTGGTAAAGTAACACGACGGTGATGTTGACACTGGTAAAGTAACACGACGGTGATGTTGACACTGGTAAAGTAACACGACGGTGATGTTGACACTGGTAAAGTAACGTGACGGTGATGTTGACACTGGTAAAGTAACACGACGGTGATGTTGACACTGGTAAAGTAACGTGACGGTGATGTTGACACTGGTAAAGTAACACGACGGTGATGTTGACACTGGTAAAGTAACGTGACGGTGATGTTGACACTGGTAAAGTAACACGACGGTGATGTTGACACTGGTAAAGTAACGTGACGGTGATGTTGACACTGGTAAAGTAACACGACGGTGATGTTGACACTGGTAAAGTAACGTGACGGTGATGTTGACACTGGTAAAGTAACACGACGGTGATGTTGACACTGGTAAAGTAACACGACGGTGATGTTGACACTGGTAAAGTAACACGACGGTGATGTTGACACTGGTAAAGTAACACGACGGTGATGTTGACACTGGTAAAGTAACACGACGGTGATGTTGACACTGGTAAAGTAACACGACGGTGATGTTGACACTGGTAAAGTAACACGACGGTGATGTTGACACTGGTAAAGTAACACGACGGTGATGTTGACACTGGTAAAGTAACACGACGGTGATGTTGACACTGGTAAAGTAACACGACGGTGATGTTGACACTGGTAAAGTAACACGACGGTGATGTTGACACTGGTAAAGTAACACGACGGTGATGTTGACACTGGTAAAGTAACACGACGGTGATGTTGACACTGGTAAAGTAACACGACGGTGATGTTGACACTGGTAAAGTAACACGACGGTGATGTTGACACTGGTAAAGTAACACGACGGTGATGTTGACACTGGTAAAGTAACACGACGGTGATGTTGACACTGGTAAAGTAACACGACGGTGATGTTGACACTGGTAAAGTAACACGACGGTGATGTTGACACTGGTAAAGTAACACGACGGTGATGTTGACACTGGTAAAGTAACACGACGGTGATGTTGACACTGGTAAAGTAACACGACGGTGATGTTGACACTGGTAAAGTAACACGACGGTGATGTTGACACTGGTAAAGTAACACGACGGTGATGTTGACACTGGTAAAGTAACACGACGGTGATGTTGACACTGGTAAAGTAACACGACGGTGATGTTGACACTGGTAAAGTAACACGACGGTGATGTTGACACTGGTAAAGTAACACGACGGTGATGTTGACACTGGTAAAGTAACACGACGGTGATGTTGACACTGGTAAAGTAACACGACGGTGATGTTGACACTGGTAAAGTAACACGACGGTGATGTTGACACTGGTAAAGTAACACGACGGTGATGTTGACACTGGTAAAGTAACACGACGGTGATGTTGACACTGGTAAAGTAACGTGACGGTGATGTTGACACTGGTAAAGTAACACGACGGTGATGTTGACACTGGTAAAGTAACACGACGGTGATGTTGACACTGGTAAAGTAACACGACGGTGATGTTGACACTGGTAAAGTAACACGACGGTGATGTTGACACTGGTAAAGTAACACGACGGTGATGTTGACACTGGTAAAGTAACACGACGGTGATGTTGACACTGGTAAAGTAACACGACGGTGATGTTGACACTGGTAAAGTAACACGACGGTGATGTTGACACTGGTAAAGTAACACGACGGTGATGTTGACACTGGTAAAGTAACACGACGGTGATGTTGACACTGGTAAAGTAACACGACGGTGATGTTGACACTGGTAAAGTAACACGACGGTGATGTTGACACTGGTAAAGTAACACGACGGTGATGTTGACACTGGTAAAGTAACACGACGGTGATGTTGACACTGGTAAAGTAACACGACGGTGATGTTGACACTGGTAAAGTAACACGACGGTGATGTTGACACTGGTAAAGTAACACGACGGTGATGTTGACACTGGTAAAGTAACACGACGGTGATGTTGACACTGGTAAAGTAACACGACGGTGATGTTGACACTGGTAAAGTAACACGACGGTGATGTTGACACTGGTAAAGTAACACGACGGTGATGTTGACACTGGTAAAGTAACACGACGGTGATGTTGACACTGGTAAAGTAACACGACGGTGATGTTGACACTGGTAAAGTAACGCGACGGTGATGTTGACACTGGTAAAGTAACACGACGGTGATGTTGACACTGGTAAAGTAACACGACGGTGATGTTGACACTGGTAAAGTAACACGACGGTGATGTTGACACTGGTAAAGTAACACGACGGTGATGTTGACACTGGTAAAGTAACACGACGGTGATGTTGACACTGGTAAAGTAACACGACGGTGATGTTGACACTGGTAAAGTAACACGACGGTGATGTTGACACTGGTAAAGTAACACGACGGTGATGTTGACACTGGTAAAGTAACACGACGGTGATGTTGACACTGGTAAAGTAACACGACGGTGATGTTGACACTGGTAAAGTAACACGACGGTGATGTTGACACTGGTAAAGTAACACGACGGTGATGTTGACACTGGTAAAGTAACACGACGGTGATGTTGACACTGGTAAAGTAACACGACGGTGATGTTGACACTGGTAAAGTAACACGACGGTGATGTTGACACTGGTAAAGTAACACGACGGTGATGTTGACACTGGTAAAGTAACACGACGGTGATGTTGACACTGGTAAAGTAACACGACGGTGATGTTGACACTGGTAAAGTAACACGACGGTGATGTTGACACTGGTAAAGTAACACGACGGTGATGTTGACACTGGTAAAGTAACACGACGGTGATGTTGACACTGGTAAAGTAACACGACGGTGATGTTGACACTGGTAAAGTAACACGACGGTGATGTTGACACTGGTAAAGTAACACGACGGTGATGTTGACACTGGTAAAGTAACGACGACGGTGATGTTGACACTGGTAAAGTAACACGACGGTGATGTTGACACTGGTAAAGTAACACGACGGTGATGTTGACACTGGTAAAGTAACACGACGGTGATGTTGACACTGGTAAAGTAACACGACGGTGATGTTGACACTGGTAAAGTAACACGACGGTGATGTTGACACTGGTAAAGTAACACGACGGTGATGTTGACACTGGTAAAGTAACACGACGGTGATGTTGACACTGGTAAAGTAACACGACGGTGATGTTGACACTGGTAAAGTAACACGACGGTGATGTTGACACTGGTAAAGTAACACGACGGTGATGTTGACACTGGTAAAGTAACACGACGGTGATGTTGACACTGGTAAAGTAACACGACGGTGATGTTGACACTGGTAAAGTAACACGACGGTGATGTTGACACTGGTAAAGTAACACGACGGTGATGTTGACACTGGTAAAGTAACACGACGGTGATGTTGACACTGGTAAAGTAACACGACGGTGATGTTGACACTGGTAAAGTAACACGACGGTGATGTTGACACTGGTAAAGTAACACGACGGTGATGTTGACACTGGTAAAGTAACACGACGGTGATGTTGACACTGGTAAAGTAACACGACGGTGATGTTGACACTGGTAAAGTAACACGACGGTGATGTTGACACTGGTAAAGTAACACGACGGTGATGTTGACACTGGTAAAGTAACACGACGGTGATGTTGACACTGGTAAAGTAACACGACGGTGATGTTGACACTGGTAAAGTAACACGACGGTGATGTTGACACTGGTAAAGTAACACGACGGTGATGTTGACACTGGTAAAGTAACACGACGGTGATGTTGACACTGGTAAAGTAACACGACGGTGATGTTGACACTGGTAAAGTAACACGACGGTGATGTTGACACTGGTAAAGTAACACGACGGTGATGTTGACACTGGTAAAGTAACACGACGGTGATGTTGACACTGGTAAAGTAACACGACGGTGATGTTGACACTGGTAAAGTAACACGACGGTGATGTTGACACTGGTAAAGTAACACGACGGTGATGTTGACACTGGTAAAGTAACACGACGGTGATGTTGACACTGGTAAAGTAACACGACGGTGATGTTGACACTGGTAAAGTAACACGACGGTGATGTTGACACTGGTAAAGTAACACGACGGTGATGTTGACACTGGTAAAGTAACACGACGGTGATGTTGACACTGGTAAAGTAACACGACGGTGATGTTGACACTGGTAAAGTAACACGACGGTGATGTTGACACTGGTAAAGTAACACGACGGTGATGTTGACACTGGTAAAGTAACACGACGGTGATGTTGACACTGGTAAAGTAACACGACGGTGATGTTGACACTGGTAAAGTAACACGACGGTGATGTTGACACTGGTAAAGTAACACGACGGTGATGTTGACACTGGTAAAGTAACACGACGGTGATGTTGACACTGGTAAAGTAACACGACGGTGATGTTGACACTGGTAAAGTAACACGACGGTGATGTTGACACTGGTAAAGTAACACGACGGTGATGTTGACACTGGTAAAGTAACACGACGGTGATGTTGACACTGGTAAAGTAACACGACGGTGATGTTGACACTGGTAAAGTAACACGACGGTGATGTTGACACTGGTAAAGTAACACGACGGTGATGTTGACACTGGTAAAGTAACACGACGGTGATGTTGACACTGGTAAAGTAACACGACGGTGATGTTGACACTGGTAAAGTAACACGACGGTGATGTTGACACTGGTAAAGTAACACGACGGTGATGTTGACACTGGTAAAGTAACACGACGGTGATGTTGACACTGGTAAAGTAACACGACGGTGATGTTGACACTGGTAAAGTAACACGACGGTGATGTTGACACTGGTAAAGTAACACGACGGTGATGTTGACACTGGTAAAGTAACACGACGGTGATGTTGACACTGGTAAAGTAACACGACGGTGATGTTGACACTGGTAAAGTAACACGACGGTGATGTTGACACTGGTAAAGTAACACGACGGTGATGTTGACACTGGTAAAGTAACACGACGGTGATGTTGACACTGGTAAAGTAACACGACGGTGATGTTGACACTGGTAAAGTAACACGACGGTGATGTTGACACTGGTAAAGTAACACGACGGTGATGTTGACACTGGTAAAGTAACACGACGGTGATGTTGACACTGGTAAAGTAACACGACGGTGATGTTGACACTGGTAAAGTAACACGACGGTGATGTTGACACTGGTAAAGTAACACGACGGTGATGTTGACACTGGTAAAGTAACACGACGGTGATGTTGACACTGGTAAAGTAACACGACGGTGATGTTGACACTGGTAAAGTAACACGACGGTGATGTTGACACTGGTAAAGTAACACGACGGTGATGTTGACACTGGTAAAGTAACACGACGGTGATGTTGACACTGGTAAAGTAACGTGACGGTGATGTTGACACTGGTAAAGTAACACGACGGTGATGTTGACACTGGTAAAGTAACGTGACGGTGATGTTGACACTGGTAAAGTAACACGACGGTGATGTTGACACTGGTAAAGTAACGTGACGGTGATGTTGACACTGGTAAAGTAACACGACGGTGATGTTGACACTGGTAAAGTAACGTGACGGTGATGTTGACACTGGTAAAGTAACGTGACGGTGATGTTGACACTGGTAAAGTAACACGACGGTGATGTTGACACTGGTAAAGTAACACGACGGTGATGTTGACACTGGTAAAGTAACACGACGGTGATGTTGACACTGGTAAAGTAACGTGACGGTGATGTTGACACTGGTAAAGTAACACGACGGTGATGTTGACACTGGTAAAGTAACACGACGGTGATGTTGACACTGGTAAAGTAACACGACGGTGATGTTGACACTGGTAAAGTAACGTGACGGTGATGTTGACACTGGTAAAGTAACACGACGGTGATGTTGACACTGGTAAAGTAACACGACGGTGATGTTGACACTGGTAAAGTAACGTGACGGTGATGTTGACACTGGTAAAGTAACACGACGGTGATGTTGACACTGGTAAAGTAACGTGACGGTGATGTTGACACTGGTAAAGTAACGTGACGGTGATGTTGACACTGGTAAAGTAACACGACGGTGATGTTGACACTGGTAAAGTAACACGACGGTGATGTTGACACTGGTAAAGTAACACGACGGTGATGTTGACACTGGTAAAGTAACGTGACGGTGATGTTGACACTGGTAAAGTAACACGACGGTGATGTTGACACTGGTAAAGTAACACGACGGTGATGTTGACACTGGTAAAGTAACGTGACGGTGATGTTGACACTGGTAAAGTAACACGACGGTGATGTTGACACTGGTAAAGTAACACGACGGTGATGTTGACACTGGTAAAGTAACACGACGGTGATGTTGACACTGGTAAAGTAACGTGACGGTGATGTTGACACTGGTAAAGTAACACGACGGTGATGTTGACACTGGTAAAGTAACGTGACGGTGATGTTGACACTGGTAAAGTAACACGACGGTGATGTTGACACTGGTAAAGTAACGTGACGGTGATGTTGACACTGGTAAAGTAACACGACGGTGATGTTGACACTGGTAAAGTAACACGACGGTGATGTTGACACTGGTAAAGTAACACGACGGTGATGTTGACACTGGTAAAGTAACACGACGGTGATGTTGACACTGGTAAAGTAACACGACGGTGATGTTGACACTGGTAAAGTAACACGACGGTGATGTTGACACTGGTAAAGTAACACGACGGTGATGTTGACACTGGTAAAGTAACACGACGGTGATGTTGACACTGGTAAAGTAACACGACGGTGATGTTGACACTGGTAAAGTAACACGACGGTGATGTTGACACTGGTAAAGTAACGTGACGGTGATGTTGACACTGGTAAAGTAACACGACGGTGATGTTGACACTGGTAAAGTAACACGACGGTGATGTTGACACTGGTAAAGTAACACGACGGTGATGTTGACACTGGTAAAGTAACGTGACGGTGATGTTGACACTGGTAAAGTAACGTGACGGTGATGTTGACACTGGTAAAGTAACACGACGGTGATGTTGACACTGGTAAAGTAACACGACGGTGATGTTGACACTGGTAAAGTAACACGACGGTGATGTTGACACTGGTAAAGTAACACGACGGTGATGTTGACACTGGTAAAGTAACACGACGGTGATGTTGACACTGGTAAAGTAACGTGACGGTGATGTTGACACTGGTAAAGTAACACGACGGTGATGTTGACACTGGTAAAGTAACGTGACGGTGATGTTGACACTGGTAAAGTAACGTGACGGTGATGTTGACACTGGTAAAGTAACACGACGGTGATGTTGACACTGGTAAAGTAACGTGACGGTGATGTTGACACTGGTAAAGTAACGTGACGGTGATGTTGACACTGGTAAAGTAACGTGACGGTGATGTTGACACTGGTAAAGTAACGTGACGGTGATGTTGACACTGGTAAAGTAACGTGACGGTGATGTTGACACTGGTAAAGTAACGTGACGGTGATGTTCACACTGGTAAAGTAACGTGACGGTGATGTTGACACTGGTAAAGTAACGTGACGGTGATGTTGACACTGGTAAAGTAACGTGACGGTGATGTTGACACTGGTAAAGTAACGTGACGGTGATGTTGACACTGGTAAAGTAACGTGACGGTGATGTTGACACTGGTAAAGTAACGTGACGGTGATGTTGACACTGGTAAAGTAACGTGACGGTGATGTTGACACTGGTAAAGTAACGTGACGGTGATGTTGACACTGGTAAAGTAACGTGACGGTGATGTTGACACTGGTAAAGTAACGTGACGGTGATGTTGACACTGGTAAAGTAACGTGACGGTGATGTTGACACTGGTAAAGTAACGTGACGGTGATGTTGACACTGGTAAAGTAACGTGACGGTGATGTTGACACTGGTAAAGTAACGTGACGGTGATGTTGACACTGGTAAAGTAACGTGACGGTGATGTTGACACTGGTAAAGTAACGTGACGGTGATGTTGACACTGGTAAAGTAACGTGACGGTGATGTTGACACTGGTAAAGTAACACGACGGTGATGTTGACACTGGTAAAGTAACGTGACGGTGATGTTGACACTGGTAAAGTAACGTGACGGTGATGTTGACACTGGTAAAGTAACACGACGGTGATGTTGACACTGGTAAAGTAACGTGACGGTGATGTTGACACTGGTAAAGTAACGTGACGGTGATGTTGACACTGGTAAAGTAACGTGACGGTGATGTTGACACTGGTAAAGTAACGTGACGGTGATGTTCACACTGGTAAAGTAACGTGACGGTGATGTTGACACTGGTAAAGTAACGTGACGGTGATGTTGACACTGGTAAAGTAACGTGACGGTGATGTTGACACTGGTAAAGTAACGTGACGGTGATGTTGACACTGGTAAAGTAACGTGACGGTGATGTTGACACTGGTAAAGTAACGTGACGGTGATGTTGACACTGGTAAAGTAACGTGACGGTGATGTTCACACTGGTAAAGTAACGTGACGGTGATGTTGACACTGGTAAAGTAACGTGACGGTGATGTTGACACTGGTAAAGTAACGTGACGGTGATGTTGACACTGGTAAAGTAACGTGACGGTGATGTTGACACTGGTAAAGTAACGTGACGGTGATGTTGACACTGGTAAAGTAACGTGACGGTGATGTTGACACTGGTAAAGTAACGTGACGGTGATGTTGACACTGGTAAAGTAACGTGACGGTGATGTTGACACTGGTAAAGTAACGTGACGGTGATGTTGACACTGGTAAAGTAACGTGACGGTGATGTTGACACTGGTAAAGTAACGTGACGGTGATGTTGACACTGGTAAAGTAACGTGACGGTGATGTTGACACTGGTAAAGTAACGTGACGGTGATGTTGACACTGGTAAAGTAACGTGACGGTGATGTTGACACTGGTAAAGTAACACGACGGTGATGTTGACACTGGTAAAGTAACGTGACGGTGATGTTGACACTGGTAAAGTAACGTGACGGTGATGTTGACACTGGTAAAGTAACGTGACGGTGATGTTGACACTGGTAAAGTAACGTGACGGTGATGTTGACACTGGTAAAGTAACGTGACGGTGATGTTGACACTGGTAAAGTAACGTGACGGTGATGTTGACACTGGTAAAGTGATGGTGATGTTGACACTGGTAAACTTGAAAATTTATTTAAAAAATACGATAAAAAAAAAGTATTAAAAACATATAAAACATATTTCTTGTTTAATCAGTAGTGTTTATACGGTATTCAAAAGCTATTCTGCAAATTTCATTAAATTTGGCTTAGTATTTTAGCTAGTAGAGTAAAAACAAACAGCGAAATTATGGCGAAAAATCTGTAAATTCTGTAAAAATTGAAAATTTATTTAAAAAATACGATTAAAAAACGTATTAAAAACATATAAAACATATTTCTTGTTTAATCAGTAGTTTTTATACGGTATTCAAAAGCTATTCTGCAAATTTCATTAAATTTGGCTTAGTATTTTAGCTAGTAGAGTAAAAACAAACAGCGAAATTATGGCGAAAAATCTGTAAATTCTCGTAAATTTGGATTTTTGAGAAAAGTTCTAAAGCTATCAAGCTGAAAAACGCAGGGGGTCTAAGTTAAGAACAAATCCAGGTACACTGAAAATTTCATCAAAATCGGATTAGCCGTTTGGACGGTAGAGCGCGAACAATCACACAAAAAAACACACACAAAAAAAAAAAAAAAAAAAACAAACAAACACATGAACTTTTTTTCTACGGGTGGTTAAATTGAAGTCTTCTGGCAATCTTGTGGAGGAATGAAGCCTAGATTTCTAGCAGTAAGAACAAGTTTCAAGTTCTTATCTAATTACTTGGCTACAGAATCTGAAAAGTGTGAGGGTTTGATAGTGTACTAGCTCTAAGAAGGATATTTATTTGCTGACTCCAAGACCTACTCTGACCAGAACAAAAATACAACATCTGTCTTAATCTTGATGAAAAAACTTTCATTCAAAAAGAAAAATTAACACGGCCACATTAAAAGCGTTTAAAAGTCGTATTCACTTCATCACTATCATCACTATCATGATGATGGTGGTGAACTTCACCATCACTGGTGATAGTTTCATTGGGATCCAAACAATCGTCAGTGTCATCAATGTCATGCTCAGAATCTGTAAAATTACATTCGGGCTCTGAAAACTATACCAGTTGAGACATGCATACCATTTAAATTTCCCACCGCAGTGTTTCTCTCATAACTTAAGACGTGCCTTATGCCACAAAGACTCATGCATTTGAATTCAACTTCAAATTAAATGCTCATGCGCAGCGTAGACATGCCTACCACAAGCCAACGCCTTCTGCGACCAATTTGAAGAGTTTTGACATTACCTTCGTATGCACAAGTTTTGTCGTACTTACTTCTATTTCCTTAGAATTTAACTGTTATAAATTATAATAAAGGGCGACTTCATCACCTCCCTTACAATTACACTGTAAATGTCTCCGGTTTCCTCGAGACAAGCAAACATCCAAACAAAAAAACACTGAGACAACGTGTACACGATAATTACCATCGTTTAAAACTAAGGTACCCGAGTCAAACCGGGCAGGCAACTCTTTGCGGAGAGCGTGATCAGCCCATGCACCTTGTCGAGGTTCATGCCATCTCCTCCTGGGGGTCAATTCACGTACATTTCCTTAACTCTCGCTAATACCGGGTGTAGCTAAAACCTCGATAGACCCTGGTTTTAAATTTACTCCTGTGACAATTCACGAAACAGAATTAGCACGGTTTTAGAGTCTAAGGCCCGCCCACCGTGGTAAAGTTAATCTACCAATCAGAGGCTCTGTTCCATTTATTTTGCGGCTGAATATTTAAAAAAAACTGCCGCCTTCTGTCGTTTGATGCAAAAAGAATCTTTTTCAATAGGGCGCATTATCTTAAAACAAATTTTTTGCTCAGTTTAGGCCTTTGACACAAATGTCAAAAGCAGAGAAGAAGCCAAGTATACATTTTATTTTCGACTTTCAATAAACGCCAAAGCTAATTCCGTCATATTCCATGGAATAATTTACCTGATAATGACATAGTTTGCAGAAATATAATAGTTGTATTTGTATTTTGCGTGTTTTTTTCCAATAATTAATCAGTTTTGACATTTGAACTGTCAGATTCCTCGGATTAATTAAAATTTTAAGTGAAGATATAATATGACACATAATTGATTGCGGACTATATTCTAATGTTTAGTAATAATAATAACAGTTTACAACTAAAATTTAAAATAATACTGATAAGCTGTGTAAAACCAAGTAATGAAAGTTAAAATTGACATATTTCGAATTTACTCATCTAGCCAATGTACTGCTCGCCAAAAACCAATAAAACGAAGAAAACACTAAAACCATTATGATAATCATTAATAAAACACTATTAACACTTCAGAAAAATCAAAAGCTAATTGAGATAATAGAAAACAGTGCGAAATGAGGAAGATATCGAAAATTTTGGGCACTAACACAGCTCTCAAATCGGTGATCTTGAGATTTACCACCGCCTAAACCCCCTACCTAGCAGGTCTAAATTTACACCCAGGTTTTAGTGGGAATTACGTACGAGAATTGTCCATTCGGTTAACTCTGCCTAATTCTCGCTAATTCTCGTTAACTCTGCTTCGTGAATTGACCCCCTGGCGTCGGCGAGGGTGGCTTGTATGGGCCCCCACCGGTGGCACGAAGCGCCTGCATCTCAGACGCAGCCCGCTTCCTTGAAAGTTTTTCGAGGGATTCATATTTGGCCCTTAGTTCGTTGAGGCTTCTTTTCTTAAAACTGTGGGCATTATATCTGTCCCCCAGCTGTTCCCACGCTTCATCCTGTAAAAACAAGAAATTAGAATTAAAATGCCATAGCTAGGCGCGACACTCTAGACCAGCTAGTCATTGATGTTATTCCAAAAGATAAGTTTACATTTCACACGAACCTTCTCTTTCCAGGTTGTTGCTTCTGTTCTTTTGTTTTCAACTTTGCTTCGCAGGTCGGTGACTTAATCTACTAGGATATGTACCTCCTCCGTCGTCAAATTAGCCGCACGAGCACGTTTGGCCGCCATGTTTGTATCAACACTGACGTCTGTCAACCGAAGCTGTCAGTGCTAATTTTAAAAATGCGCGTGCGCAAAACTACAGTATCGTATCATTATCGAATAGAGCAGGGGATATTTATTCGGGGCTAAACTGTACTTGGTAATGTCATGATATCTCAATGAGATATCATGTTTTATTTTTAATGTATTTGTGTATTAGTATTTCATGTTAGAATTCTCTTCTATTTAATATGTTTATGTTTATTTATCATTAAGATCATTAGATAATGTATCATTCCTTATACACGCAGAACCAAGGCGCCTACATGTCGGGTGTAAATTCTTATTTCTTCTCGAGATCTATTATTGTTGAGGCACAATGGCCCAAATTATAACATTCATAACGGGTTCTCTTTCTTACCAGCTTGCCAATTTAGCAGCACTCTGAATTCCTATCTTTGCGGCACCAAGCCCTCGTCGATCTCCACCTATAAAATTGGTATTTCGTTTCTAATAATCAGCTGTCTTTACGTTCCCGATAGTTGGACATGGAGCTTGATTAACAAATAACACATCTCAACTAAACCTAGTTTGACCGTAAGGAATGTGTTTCGGATATGAATCCGGATATGAATCCGGGTCTTTGCCTGCCCGGGACACTGCACTTATCCATTATGCTACACGGACAACCAACTGTGGAATTGATATTAAGTTTATTTGAGTTGTTGGGCTCTGAGCAACGAGTATTTACATGAAGGCTAAATTCACAATAAGACGTCTGATATTTGCACCAAGTGTTTCAACAACAGCTGAGCTCGTCTCACGATCATCAAATCATTATCATTATCATCAGAATAATCATCATTCGAGCATCAAGCACGGAAACATCTCCATCTCTGTCTTAACTCAATCTCGTTGTTTACAATCTTCATCTGCTAGACATTATTTTGTCGTTATTTTGACATTGTACGTCCAGTATTCCTTTCTACTATTTCCTTGAAACTTTCTAGAAACGAAAGCGAGTGTTTTTAGTTGATTACGTCATGGAAATGTTGTGACGTCGAGAAATGTGAAAAAACTGCATTCCAGGGCCGAATAAAATTCGTTTATCAACGCATTTCTCACTGAAAGACTTTTGTAATAATATTTAATTGGCTCTGTATGGTAATAATATGTTAGTTGGAAGTTAGTTGACAACTTGAGCAACAATGTCTCATCTTAGAGACCAAAGATACTGGTATTAGTAGCCTTCGGCTAAGATATGCGACTCCTAGTAGCAAACTGAAGAACTCTTTGCTACTCTGACATTAATCAGCTCTGCAATTCGAAACCTTTTTTTCCGGGAGTTTTGAATAGGGATAGGTACCATTCCCCTCAAATTTTTCTCAGTTTTTCCAAGTGACTTACTGAATTCATCTTTAGAAAACACATTAAAATGCCTAATGGACTTATAATTAAATGAAAAAATGAAAAAATAAATTCAAAGTATAAGACGTACACACATAGTGCCGTAGGCACGGGCTCCGCTGCTAGTTCCCTAATAAATTCCTTAATTTCTAATTAAATATGAAATGTGCTAAAACAATAACACTCGAATAAAAACAAATATCTCTAAGATATTTTCACATAATTAAAATTTTAACAACCCGAAACAAGTGAGTGCTGATGTTTAATTTGTTTAACTATGATTATTCTCACCTAAAGGCATTACACAAAAAACATTCAAGTTATGAAGCCAATTGTTCGATTTTATTTTCAATATTATTTTATATATTTTTACAAAACAAATAATTAGTAATATTTAGTTATATATATACAAAATATAGTAAAATATATAAATTGTTTATTTTTATCCTATATTTCAGCATAATAAATCAAGGTCAAGGCAGTCAACCTCCAGGTAAAATCTCATCTCCAAGGAGACAACCTGACGTTTGCTTCTGTTTTCTTTAAGCTGATAACATGATAACATGATGATAACATCAAGGGATCTTAAGCAGAAACTTAGAAGCAATTTTGAACGAACTTATAAAGTAAAGAAATCAAACACATACTATACTATTTCACTGTCACTAATATTGATATGTTAAGACTTTTCTTATTTAATAATTAAGTTTACTATTAATTCTGAGCAGGGCTTATATATACAAGAAACGAATAAAAAACATAAAATAACAATAAAAGTAAATTTAATGAAGAAGTAAAAGAAGCGGCCTCCTTCCTCGTCCTGGCCGTGACTTCCAAGGTTAAAAACAAACACTTTTAAATGTCAGTGTCGATGAATGAATGACGTCATGGAATTCCGCTCCCTGTTTCCTCCTCAACAGACAGGAAAGATGTCAGGATTGCAAGAAAGAGTCAGGACGCAGCTCATAATGCGCAGAATCACTTTGCGCCAGCCTTTGATAGGATCTCTACGACTGCTTTGTGTCCTTCACTTGTTGCTAAAGCTAGCGCAGTGTCACCATTCTTTGTCTTGACATTGATGTCACGCACTTTTTCAATCAGATAAGCGACAACGTCTGCTCTGCCTTCCTGTGCAGCATAGTGTAATGGGGTCCCTCCCTCTTTATTACCCACCATGCTGGCTCCCTTGGCAACAAGCAGCTTGACCACGTCCAGGTGGCCGTTACAAGATGCAAGGTAAAGTGCTGTTTGACCCTCGTTAGCCACGACATTGATGTCACGCACTTTTTCAATCAGATAAGCGACAACGTCTGCTTTGCCTTCCCATGCAGCACGGTGAAATGGAGTCCATCCCTCTTTATCACCCACCATGCTGGCTCCCTTGGCAACAAGCAGCTTCACCACGTCCAGGTGGCCGTAACAAGATCCAAAGTAAAGTGCTGTTTGACCCTCGTTAGCCACGATATTGATGTCACGCACTTTTTCAATCAGATAAGCGACAACGTCTGCTTTGCCTTGCTGTGCAGCACAGTGTAACGAGTTCCATCCCTCTTTATCACCCACTATGCTGGCTCCCTTGGCAACAAGCAGCTTAACCACGTCCAGGTGGCCGTACCAAGATGCAAGGTAAAGTGCTGTTTGACCCGCGTTATCCACGACATTGATGTCACCCAATTTTTCAATTAGATAAGCGACAACGTCTGCTTTGCCTTGCTGTGCAGCACAGTGTAACGAGTTAAATCCCTCTTTATCACCCACCATGCTGGCTCCCTTGGCAACAAGCAGCTTAACCACGTCCAGGTGGCCGTCGTAAGATGCAAAGTAAAGTGCTGTTTGACCCGCGTTATCCACGACATTGATGTCAGCCACTTTTTCAATCAGATAAGCGACAACGTCTGCTTTGCCTTCCTGTGCAGCACAGTGTAATGGGGTCCTCCCATCTTTACTACCCACCATGCTGGCTCCCTTGGCAACAATCAGCTTGACCACGTCCAGGTGGCCGTCGTAAGATGCAAGGTAAAGTGCTGTTTGACCCGCGTTATCCACGACATTGATGTCACGCACTTTTTCAATCAGATAAGCGACAATGTCTGCTTTGCCTTGCTGTGCAGCATAGTGTAATGGGGTCCATCCCTCTGTATCACCCACCATGCTGGCTTCCTTGGCAACAAGCAGCTTGACAACATCTAAGTTCCTTTGTAAGCAAGATACAATTAACGCAGTTTGGCCCAACAGGTTCACAGCATCGACGTCACAGTTCCGTTCAATCAGAATGTTGACAACATCAAGTTTTCCCGCCCGAACAGCGACATGCAACGGATAGTTCCGACCCCAGTCGCCAGTCTGTCTGGCGTTGTGTGCTAGCAGAGCTTCCACCACCTTGCCGTGACCTTGTAGACAAGCCAGGTGGAGCGAAGTCTGCCCCAAGTCGTTGGCTGCTTCAAGGTCAACACCCTTCTGCAGGAGAAACGACACGACCTTGGTTATGCCCTTCCGACAAGCCACGTGAAACGGCGTGTCTCCAAAAGTTGCTCCAAGGGACAACAGATACTCAACCATTGGAACATTTCCTAGTTCATTACTTGAGATGGCTATTGAGAAATTTTCTTTAGAAACAAATGATGCTGCAACATTTTGGTCCTGAAGCAAATATCCGTCTTGCTCTGCAAAGTACCTGACTGCCTGCTGATGACCTTTAATAGCCGCGTAATAAATGGGCTGAGTATTTTCTTGGTCCTCGGTGAACAGTGAGACTCCTTGTTGGGACAAATACTTGATAACGTCGATGTTTCCGCCCTCGGCCGCCAGGTGCATCAAGGTAACACCTAACGGCCCTCGACAAGAGACATCTCCACCGCGCTCTTCGACCAAGAAGCGAAGGACAGAGACAACAGCGTCCCTGGCGACAGATTGCAGCAAGCTAGTATCCGGTGGAGCCACGCTTTCTTCAGCTAAATAGGCAAGGAAAAGAGATAAGCTTGGTTCTTTGCCGGCTCTGACCAGTGCCAGCTCTTCTGCATCAGAGTTGGCAAGCAGAAGGCCCATGAGCGACCACGCTTCGGCATCCTCGGCGTACTGCCAAGGTCTCCATCCCAGCAACCGGTCAGGTAGGTCAGTGCGCACCTTCAGCGATAGGAAATACTTGACTAGATCGAAATACTCCGGTTGTTTTGTAGTGACACTGTAATACACTGCCAGGTGCAAAGCTGTCCGACCGCCATTGTCCATCTTACTGGCAAGAATATCTGTAGAGAAATACTTATCGCTAAGAAGTCGTGTGATTGCTGCTCGATCTCGGTTTGTAACGGCCAAATGCAGAGGATGTCCACTTGTCAACACGCTGTTGAACATTTCTGACATGAACCTGAACTCGGCGTTGAACATGATTCGCTTCGTGAACTCCGGGTTCGCGGCGTGATTCTCAACGAGCCAGGTCGTGGCAAAGAATTCTGCGAATGTCCGATGCACGAAGTGAGGCACGCCGGCTGCACTGATGTTGCTGATGATGCCCGTTCTCTCCCGGCCTTCCGCTATTTCCTTGCGAAACGCTGCCAAAGTCTCGTCAAATTTGTCCTTGTCCTTGGAATTGAAGGCCACGATTTCGGCGGGACTGAAAAGAACGATGAAGGAGGCGACCTTGTGATTGTGAAGAAACACGAGCCAATTCTTTTCCACTTCGTCAACATTTGCTGCTAGTTGTCTGTTTGTGATCCCTTTCTTTTCATAGTGATAAATATCAAATTTCTTACGGACGAAAAATTCAAACAAGTATGACACGTCAATTTTTTCGGTGTTAGTAGATGTATTGTTTATATTTGTAAATGGGCGCTTCTCGAATGTTTCTGCGATCAGAACAGTCATAAATGGAACCCCCAGGATTGGGTTGTCATCCCCCAGTACTTGCTTGAGCATGTGCAACAGTTGCTTTGGGGTTTGGTTAGAGCCATCATCGGAGTTCTCATGCGAATCTCTCTTCCACACGCTAGTGATACAAGAAACTTGATCCTCGTCCGAAAAATGCACCAAATTATAACTTGTCACTTCCAAAACTAACTCCAATTTCGGAAGACAAATTGGTCGAGATGCAACCCAAAGATGCTTAAATTCAAGTTCTCTGAAACGTTTTAGCAGAGCCATGACTTGACTCTCGTAGTGAGGACACACTTCATCGACGCCATCAACAAAGACACAGACACCGTGGTTCCAATTCTTGAACAAGGTTTTCTCAAGACTGTGGCCCGAGGCAAACGCAAATTCACCGAGAAACTCTCGAGCCTGTTCTAAAGTTAGCTGCTCTGCATTAAGAGCTTGCAACAGTTCCGTGCAATGGCTGAGTTGTATCTGCAAAGTCCAGCAGCAGGGATCGACTTGCTTGGCTGAGCTCGCCAGTTGCTGCATCAACGTCGTTTTCCCCATGCCCTGGCATGGGGAAAACGACGTTGATGCGTTGCGTTGATGTCTGCTCCTATGATCACCACCTTGTCAGCCACGTCGTTCACAGTGTCGATGTTCAACGTCTCCCCGGGCCTTTCCAAACGTCGGCCAATGAAAAACTTGCCTGACTCCACTAGGTTCCGCCCACAACGAAGGTCTTTTTGCAACAAACACGACAACATTTCTATGTTCAACTCTCTAAGAAATCTCTCATCCACCAGATCTCTCAAAACTACCTGCGCACCTTGAAGGTCAATGATTTTAGAAAGTAGATTATTCTGGGCTTGCTTGGTGAGATTGTTCCAATCACATTTATCTATCAATTTAGTAACCACACAATCGGCATTGGAGAGCGCCGAACGAAGACTGTGTTGTTTCTTTGCAACCAATAAAACTGACTTGCTTTCATTGTTGTCGACTACACGAGTTATCTTTTCTGTCAGCCGAGACACTTGCTGGTGATCCAAGTCTGAGCTGCACTCGATCACCAACCTGTCACACCATCGACTGGACCACGCTGCCAGAACCTCGTCCTCTCTCTCCAACAACGTTGCCAAGTCCACGTGCAACACATTCCCGCCGTCACCGAGCCTGTCAAACGCCCTATCACCTTGACGGCAGTCACCGTGGTCAGCGAGTCAACCGACAAGATCATCACACCCGAGCAGGGGATTTTACTCAACATACTTATAAGATGACCCTCTTCAAAGTCGATGCCGAACTCTTCTAGGACTGAAATCCGAGACAACTTGCCTATCTGTGTTTTTATCAAATTCTGCCAAAATTTGGAATCAGGTTGAAGATAACCTTTTCCTCCCCGCCACCAAGATTTGATGCTGTCAAGTAAAGCATGAAACATGAGTTCTGCATCTGCATCTTTGTTCATCCAGATCCTGATAAGCTGCTCTTTGATCAAAGATTCAAGTTTTGTCTCTGACATTTGTTTCGTATAAAACTGAAGTTTGCCAAGAAACTCAGCATAGGCTTCTCTGTCTCTAACTGGCTCCAACTTTTTCAACAACTCTTCCAGTTTTTGAAGGGAGGCCGATTTCAACAAAACATCTTTACTTGAGATCACTGGTTTGTTCGTGAACTGGCTCAGAGAGTCCATCTTGTCCCGGATCAAACCAACTGCCTCCTGCTCAGTCTTGTCAGCTATCAGATTACTCAAATCGACAACAGCAGCCTTCAAGTCTGCCCATTCGCACAATTCATTCAAAATACCATCATCTCCAGCCAAGCCAACAGCCTGGCCTCCTGTATTAAACAGTTCCCCAGCTTCACATTTCTCTCCTATCTCGTCTCCCAAATCAGAAGTCGTAAATATGATGAAACCGAAGTCATCAACGTTCCCGAAAAGCTTGAGCTCATTCTCATTCTTAATTTTATGATAGGAATAGCAGTACTTGACCAGACTAAAGTCATCTTTTAAACCCAGAAGCATCACCCTGGTCAGCTTAGCTTTATTCTTATGCTTGAGCTGCAGCAGCGATGTCTTCCAGGGGTCCTTCGGCGATGTCCGGCTCTTGACGACGATGTCGTCGAACAGCCCGGCCTCCGCCATGTTGGACGCGATGGAGAAGTCTGCGCCGGCGCCGACGAGCCGGAGAAAGATGAGGGCGAGCATCTTCACCTCGAACAACTCGCCCGCCATGTCGGCTGCTCCGGATGTTTTGTTGAACCTGAAGGGACAACGCAGGACATCGGCGTTAGCTTCAAGATAGCGGTGTGAAGACTCACCTCAGCTCTGTCAGAGTTTTGCCTAGTGAGTCCTATCTAAAGCTTCACGTGTCTGTGATAAGCGGTGTTAAGACTCACCTCATCTCTGTCTGGGTGTTGGCTTGAGAGCCGCCTTGTCGGCCGCCGGCCCGGGACGTGCTCTGGAATGCAAAAAACAAACCGTCAAACACGAGCTCTGCTTGATTTGGACGAACGCTTCATTAAGTTCCAAGTATTTACTTTTAAGTCAGGTACAGTTAGATTCACTAATAAATATAGTCATATTAATTTTTTTTTTGGTGGTTGATTGGATGCGGGGTTCTGCGAGCCTTAAGTTGGATAAACTTTTTCCTAATAATAGTTTTACAAAAAGACTCCTTGACCAATTTGGTTGAAAACCGTGGCAGAGTGACAAAATTTTCTCACCTGCTGAGTGTTTCCTTTCGTCGCCGCAGCGGCCGAAGCGCTGGTTCCTGGCAAGTCCATGCTGGCCTTGTTTCAAGCCAGGGTCGATGGTCTTCCTGAAGCAATGACGAGCCATCAGTTAGCCAGGGTCACAGAAGGTCACATATTTCCAGACACTACTCGTTGATCATGGAAAATACATACTAATTATGTTCAAAACATTAAATTACCTCCAGCCAATCAGGAAGATTTTTCTGACGTCACAATTCCGTGGCTGTCATCGATGAATCTTCAAGAAAACTCGTCTTCACTGTCAAAATGTCACTTGCACTGACATTATGTCCAGTAAAGACACTTTTCACTTTTAACACACGTATCTGTTGCTTGTTGGCAGGTTTCCAGTGTTTTTCCTTTTGAATCAATTCAGGGCGAGCCGATTTGAACGAAATCTCCGTCCAGCCCGCAATCTTGTCAGATATAAACGTGGCAGTCTTGAAGCAATCAGCCGAAGAGTGTCCGTTGCGGTCGGTTTTTACACAAGGATACTTTGTCCAGCTCGCAATCTTCAGAGATTGTTAGATCACTATTCCTTGTGCAAAGCAGTAAGCAAAGAATCGGTGTTCGATGACGCGATATTCTAGCGCCGATAATAAGTTGAATTGAAAGCCTGAATGAGAAGCAATTGTCTGAGAACTTCTACCCCGACGCGGGTACTTCCTTAAAAGCCACACGCAGTCAGATGAGCTTTAACTCGAACACTAATCTTCCAAGAGTTGGACGCAAGACTGCAGGCTACTCTCTGATACTGCCTCTTGATCGAGCCAGCTGATTGACAGCCGGTGCAAACATCACATAATCAACGACAAGTCACCATCCCAGGTGTCTAATCAGCGAGATAAAAACATAGAAAACAAGGCACGAGGCAGTCGACACCTTGGACTTTGTCGCATCGAGTGGCCCATGATCTAAGTGCTGGATTGATTGGAATTAACTATAGTACTAGTAGTACTAGTACTACTAGTATGAGGTGATGTTCCTCTTATCTTGTTGGATTAAGATGTAGTAAATCTTGTTACGAACCTCAATTTGATTTATAGCTAATTGAGTCGTGGTGACATTTTAACACTGAAGATAAACCGTGAAATCATTTTGGCCGGCTTTCCAATTTCCAAAATGCCAAAAATTTTGAAAAATTTTAAAATACTTAGATGCTTAAAATGTTAATATGCCAAAGATGCTTAAATGCCTTAATATCAAAAATTTTAAAAATTCAAAAATACGTTGATATTAAAAATGCTAAATTTATAAAATAAGCTAGAAATTCTCAAAATTCTTAAGATGCTGAAAATGCAAAAAAAATTCTAAAAATGCAAAAAAAAAATGTTAAAAAAATGCAAAAAAATACTTAAATTGTTAAGAATGTTATGCTCATTTTATGTTAATTATGACTTAAATTTGTTACATGAATGCGCTGGAATTGCTAATGACATAAATTAGTCCCTTTTCCACTGGAATAACGACTTTAAAAAGTTTGGCGTTAGTCCAGTTACGTCTCGCACGGCATTGCATGATGTTAGTCGTTATTGCATTCATTGCTATTTCCCCCCCCCCCCCCTTTCCACCGAGAGCATTATTTTATCATTTGGGATCTTGCTTAAGGGTGTAAGGGTTAAAGGGTTAAAGGGTTAAAGGGTTAAAGGGTTAAAGGGTTTGTGCGAACGGCATTCATGTCAACAGCCATTTCTTTCTTACTAGGCTATGCGAACACTCATATAATCGTGTTGTGGATGAGCGTAATACTTACGTTCACCCTCAACGCGATTATATTGCGTGTACGCATAGCCTAGAGGCTTTTATGATCAATTTAAAGTGTACGGCGTTAATTTATCAGCTTTCTCAATGACATTGAATATTTCAAAACTTAAAAATCGATTTAAAGAAAAACTATTCAATTGATTTGCTTGAAATTAACACAGTATCTTCTTTGTACGATTTATAATGAGCACAGTAAATTTTGTTAAGATCGGTTGAAGATAAAGTTGCTAAAGTTGCAAAAAACTGCAAAAACGCTAAAAAAGCGTCATAAAAGCGCCATTTTCAAAAAAAGCGCTAAACTTAAAACAATGAAATTTGTACACAAACATAAAATCGTGGGGTTTAACATATCTGGAAAGTTTCGTCAAATTATATTCAGATCCTTGGCCTCTAGAGTGGAAAACGTGTTTTGGAAAAACTGAAAAATTTCGTAAAAACTTAATAACTTAAAATTTACTCGTCCGATTTGCTTCAAAAACGTGGCAGATCTAAGTTCAGAGAAAACGAAGGTTCACAGAAATTTTCATCAAAATCCGTTTTGGCGTTTGGCCTGTAGAGCGCGAACAAACACACAAAAAAACAAAAAAAAAACAAAAAAAACAAAAAAAAAACAATCCGGATTTTTTTAGCAGTAAAGTGTAATTGAAGATTTCGCTTCACTCGCTACGCTCGTTACGCTCATCAAAAAACCGGTTCACGTCTGAACACTGACGTTGAGCAACAATGGGCGTGGTCAGCTTTTGGATGGGTGACCGCTTAGCAAATTTTTACAATCCGTGACACGTTGAAAAAAGGCAAGGATTAAAAAACTTCTACGACTTGTTCGAGTTTTGTTACTTTAATCAAGGTTTTCTATTAAATTGAAAACTAAATTTCGTATTCTTTTTAAGTTTTTTATGTAAAACGGTTTTGTTTTTCTTTATCATCATAATATTGTTTGTAAATACTTTAAATACGTTTTTCTAGCTTTCTTTTTTGTGATTCTTTTGCTTTTTCAAACAAGGAAAAGATTTAGTAGTGCATCATGTTGTAAGCAGCTTTTAATTAGTGAACAAGACAAAAAAATCGATCATTTTCATACATTTTTTTAATTAACAGTCAAAGTAATTTTGTAAATGCGGTATGACTTAAGGTGTTGTACTGGTTTACTTTTTCACTTTCATTCTATACAATCAGTTGTCTGGTTAAGCGACGCATAATCTCCAAAAGTGTTTTAATTTCCCATCCTGATAACGGGTCAGTAAAATTGGAAGATATTTTCCACCAGGGCCCAGATCCACAAAGCAGAGCTTAAAAAAAAGGGGATAAGAAAAAAGGAGCTTAGTTAACACCAACTTCAACCCCGAAAATTTTACCCTAATTTTTCGTATCCACAAAAGATATTTTCACTTGGGGCAAATGGAGGAGAGGTAAACACTGAAACAATTGAAAGAGTAACTAATTTTAGTGACAGTTTGCTTTGACAGTTCGCTAAAATGGTATCAATGCATCTGAACGGAAACGCGTCTGAACGGAAACGCGACTGCACAGAGCCAAATAAACAAGGACGCAAGTGAACGGAAAAGCAAGAGAACGCGGCGCAAGTGAACGGAGACGCAAGTGAACAGAAATGCAACTGCACACAGAGCCAGGTGGGCCTCGACGCAAGTGAACGGAAATGCAGGTGAACGAGGACGTTACTGAACAGAAATACGTGCTCTGTGGTCTCCGACGCAAGTGAACGGAAATGCAAGTGAACAGATGGGAGGAGCCTAGTGACGTCACTGAAACAACCGCCTTTCATTGTAGGCAACCCAAACAACAAGCATGACAAGCGGGCTTACTTTTTTTTTAAATTTTTCAGGGAAATTCACGGCATTATTAGCTGTTTTATTGTCAACGTGTCAACTGACGCGTTGAGTTTTAGCCAAGATTTCAGAGCTTCACGTAGTAGCAGTTAGTTTTTCCTAAAATTATCCAATTAATTACCATTAATTATGGTGGTCAGATTGGCGCAAATCTACGAGTTGTAGGAAAAATGACAAACATTTTTTGGTCCCATTGTCGACTGTGTCACACCTGGGCGTGAATGATGGAACTAGCAGAAGCCGATTTTTGTGGGAAAATTCAAGTTGAACAAAAAAATTGTACCAGTTTGATTGTAATGCCAGCGCATCGTCCTCGTGGCCGATCGTTTCCGGATCTGGTTCTGGTTCGGTTCGGTTTCCGGACGTCTGGTCGAGATTTCGCCCAAGAAGGGGGAAAAAATTTTTTGAAGAAAGGATGTTGGGATAGTGGAAATTATGGAACCGCATAATAACGGATAGCCCCATGAATAGCTATCTTCTATGTAGTATTGGCTTTTTGTATAAAATAGAATTTTGAAAAGTTTTTGAGATTCGAACGTACTACCGAAAAACGTAAAGTGACAGTAAAAAAACAGATATTGAAATTTTCTTAAACATTGGTAAAGCATTTGCTAGCATTTTCATGCTACATTTGTCTTGAGTTTCATTCAAATTTAAAGCCAGGTTAAAAAATATAAGAAAAAAGCTGAGTTCATATTTTTGAATATGAATGACGGAGTTACCCTTTTCTAATAGCACTGGTCTTGTTTAATATCTCGATTTTATGAAAACAACTTCTAAATTAACCATTGGATTTGAATGAAATTTTAACTATGAATCTATAATAGTTTAATCAAACTAAAATAAAATTTTCAGGAAAATCGTTTGAAATATTCGGAAAATATATTGAAGATTTCACCTTATCTGTAATAACTTGGAAAGTAAAAACCCGATCAACTAAATTTGGAATTTGTGCGTCCGCGTTGTGGCGATGCAGAAAAAGTTCAATTTTCAGGAAAATCGTTCAGAAAATTAGGAGGACAAGATAAATTGAATTTAAGTATTTGAGTATTCAAGATTTCGGGGTTTTGTTGAAATTTTTGGCTGTCATAACATGGTGGCTTATGCGGAGTACCGAAAAATTGCAAAGTTCGGACGGGGGAACATTTGCGGGGATCGAAATATATATTTAGGCAAAGCCCTGCCCAGGAAGAACACTCACGTTGGTCCCACGCTGGATATTCGGTGGTTCACGTTGGTTATTTTAAGGTTGAAATCCAACATCAAACCACCGTTGGCCCCACGATGTATCTAAGATGGCTGCCACTCTTATCTTTGTCAGTTGAATTGGAGGAGGAAGCCACCGTTGGCCCCACGATGTATCTAAGATGGCTGCCACTCTCATTTAGTCAGTTGGATTGGAGGAGGAAGCCACCGTTGGCCCCACGATGTATCTAAGATGGCTGCCACTCTCATTTAGTTAGTTGGATTGGAGGAGGAAGCCACCGTTGGCCCCACGATGTATCTAAGATGGCTGCCACTCTCATTTAGTCAGTTGGATTGGAGGAGGAAGCCACCGTTGGCCCCACGATGTATCTAAGATGGCTGCCACTCTCATTCAGTCAGTTGGATTGGAGGAGGAAGCCACCGTTGGCCCCACGATGTATCTAAGATGGCTGCCACTCTCATTTAGTCAGTTGGATTGGAGGAGGAAGCCACCGTTGGCCCCACGATGTATCTAAGATGGCTGCCACTCTCATTCAGTCAGTTGGATTGGAGGAGGAAGCCACCGTTGGCCCCACGATGTATCTAAGATGGCTGCCACTCTCATTCAGTCAGTTGGATTGGAGGAGGAAGCCACCGTTGGCCCCACGATGTATCTAAGATGGCTGCCACTCTCATTCAGTCAGTTGGATTGGAGGAGGAAGCCACCGTTGGCCCCACGATGTATCTAAGATGGCTGCCACTCTCATTTAGTCAGTTGGATTGGAGGAGGAAGCCACCGTTGGCCCCACGATGTATCTAAGATGGCTGCCACTCTCATTTAGTCAGTTGGATTGGAGGAGGAAGCCACCGTTGGCCCCACGATGTATCTAAGATGGCTGCCACTCTCATTTAGTCAGTTGGATTGGAGGAGGAAGCCACCGTTGGCCCCACGATGTATCTAAGATGGCTGCCACTCTCATTCAGTCAGTTGGATTGCAGGAGGAAGCCACCGTTGGCCCCACGATGTATCTAAGATGGCTGCCACTCTCATTTAGTCAGTTGGATTGGAGGAGGAAGCCACCGTTGGCCCCACGATGTATCTAAGATGGCTGCCACTCTCATTTAGTCAGTTGGATTGGAGGAGGAAGCCACCGTTGGCCCCACGATGTATCTAAGATGGCTGCCACTCTCATTTAGTCAGTTGGATTGGAGGAGGAAGCCACCGTTGGCCCCACGATGTATCTAAGATGGCTGCCACTCTCATTTAGTCAGTTGGATTGGAGGAGGAAGCCACCGTTGGCCCCACGATGTATCTAAGATGGCTGCCACTCTCATTCAGTCAGTTGGATTGGAGGAGGAAGCCACCGTTGGCCCCACGATGTATCTAAGATGGCTGCCACTCTCATTCAGTCAGTTGGATTGGAGGAGGAAGCCACCGTTGGCCCCACGATGTATCTAAGATGGCTGCCACTCTCATTCAGTCAGTTGGATTGGAGGAGGAAGCCACCGTTGGCCCCACGATGTATCTAAGATGGCTGCCACTCTCATTCAGTCAGTTGGATTGGAGGAGGAAGCCACCGTTGGCCCCACGATGTATCTAAGATGGCTGCCACTCTCATTTAGTCAGTTGGATTGGAGGAGGAAGCCACCGTTGGCCCCACGATGTATCTAAGATGGCTGCCACTCTCATTTAGTCAGTTGGATTGCAGGAGGAAGCCACCGTTGGCCCCACGATGTATCTAAGATGGCTGCCACTCTCATTTAGTCAGTTGGATTGGAGGAGGAAGCCACCGTTGGCCTCACGATGTATCTAAGATGGCTGCCACTCTCATTTAGTCAGTTGGATTGGAGGAGGAAGCCACCGTTGGCCCCACGATGTATCTAAGATGGCTGCCACTCTCATTTAGTCAGTTGGATTGGAGGAGGAAGCCACCGTTGGCCCCACGATGTATCTAAGATGGCTGCCACTGTATGACAAGCTGCAAGACTAATTTTGATGACACAGCTTTTTTGTTGATTCTTGGGGGTTTGGTGAAATTTGTCTGTTTCTGTTTTATTGCGTGAATTCGAATCTAATAGCCTGTTTTTAGTCGCTTTTATTTTTATACCTACCAGATTTTTTGCTGAAGTTGAAGAAGATTTGTCAGTGACTTGGCTCGTTTGTTTTTTCTTTGTTGTTCTTTTAATATTTACTTTTGAAAATTTGATATTTCAATTAAAAATCTACGCGTATATTATTTTAAACAATTATGTCATTTTTTTATCATTTTATAATTATGAATGAGATTGAAATAAGAGATTGATACATGTTCATCAATAGTTTGCTTTCTGAGGTTTGAAATTGGTGCGGACTTTCTTACACTCCAGGTGCTCGAGGCAGTTCAACTGCGAATTGATACATCCGTTACGGTTCAGTGTTTTTTTTTGTCGGTTGTCTTTGTATTATGCTGTTTTATATTCCTGAATTTGTCTTTGCACTTATAAGTGTCAATATTTTTCCCTCAAGACTTAATACTTAGTTATAGCTAGGATTAGTTTATTAAAGTGATCTGGTTTTCTTGGAACTATATGTTTGATGGTATTACTACCTTGCTTCCCCTGGACTGGTATAGTTCCGGGTGTTGTGCGCCATTTCGGTGTCGAGCGTGCTAGGTGTGGCAACGTTTTCGCTTGGTGCCTTGTCGACAGAATTGTTTTCACGTTTAATGCTGAGTTTCCACACCGAGTTTTTACACGAAGATCATCTATCCGGTAAGTTCTATGTTATATTAATCAATGTGTATTGCTTATTGCTCAATAAGACAGTGTTTTAAGTCGCGGCTTGGTCACGATGCCAGCCAGCGGGTGGCCCTGTCTCCATGTTAGCCCGCTACTAACTTCATAGGTAGACAAGAATAACATGGGTTTTGTAAATACATTATTACCAGGGGCGAAGCGTCAGGGGATCCTAATGAGACACTGTCTCTTCAAAAATGGTCAAGCCGTTTTTACCTATTTGGTTCATTTCATGCACCTATGAGTTCCTTCCCTACGCGCGCGTTTTTTGTTTCGCTTCGCTAGCTCACAGTAGGTAGGTTAGAGCAAGGGCCGTTACTTGGAAATACTAGATATACTTGCAATGGATTGACAGTGGCGCGTTTGAGGAGAGAGAAATAGCCATTTTAGCCACATCAAAAGAACGCAGGATCATACTTGATCGACAAAAAAACTTGAAAGGTATAAGACCGCTTGACAATTTCACAGAGTTTCAGCACGTGTTGCATGGTGGTCCCCTGAATGATGCATTCCAAGACCCGATTTGAAAATTATGTAATGTCTCCTCAATGAAAAGACCCACGCTTCGCCACTGATTATTACTAGGGCTTCGCGAGCACTCAATCTACTAATTTATGATATATGACTTAAGGATATTAGACCAAATAGCATAAATAGGTAGTTTATTATTGAGGTTTAACGGTGTCGGCTCTGATGTAAATGGATTATGGTAGTGAAATTGTATCAGACAACTCTGTGTTGCTAGCAAAAATCTAACTGCGTGGAATGAACATGATGCGACATATCGGTGATTCACGATCATATATTTACCATTGGGTGTGTAACGACGCAATGTATTGACAACGGGCATTATCGCACCCAACTCCCAAGCCGTTTTTTGAGGGTCAACATATTAAAGTTGGAAGATGAAGGGCTCATAGAGATTCCTGATGTAAAGCCACCTAAAAATACAGGTCATCTGCCTGACAGGCCAGATGACTTGTTTTGCTACACTTAGAAGAATGTTAGCTGGACCAACGTAATTAATAACCCCGATTAATGCAGTGTCCATCCAAAAATAGTATAGAGGGACTTGTCCATATATTTTCCAAATACAAGGAAATGTGAGCCCTTTTCGATAAATTTCTCAGAACTCTGTATGCCAGAAACATTTCATTGTAGCGGCGGGTAGCTACAAAGCAAAATGTAAACACTTGCCCAAAACCCAACAATGTTATGTGATGCGGCCGCGTGGCTTCGTTCAATCATCATGGTTCAATGGTGCTTTCAATAACAATAACTAGCATCGGAGCCCGCGCCACAGGCACTAAGTGATTCCTGAGACAGTCTGGTGGACCCGCGGACTCTCTGTACGACGGCGACCCTAGACCGTAGTTCACCTCGCATTGCTGCCATGTATAACAGGCGGGCGGCAACCCGCGTGCTCTGATTATTCCATCATGTCTTTTCGGCTTGATGAAGTCCGCGTTTATGTTACTTTGTATTGGGTACACTTCGTATTACACAAACATCATTTTAACAGGATTCAAGCGGCCACTTACTCGCCTCAGCACTTGCAAGTGTATATTCACGATAAGCATCCACTAGCTCTGTGGGGTGAGGGCCGGGTTCTTCGATCCTAGCATGTATGTCTGAGCTCAGGATATCAACAAACTAAATGGCCGTGTATATTTTTATCAACTAGGGTATTAGCCTTACATACCCTATGGTATTAGATTGCATAAATAAAATGTAAACAATACACAAGTCATAGCGAAGTACCACTTAGATACCCCGCTTGAATGATCTTAACAACGAGTTGTTCACGACAAAATTAGGTACACGAAGTGAACTATGGTCTAGGGTCACCGTCGTACAGAGAGTCTAAGAGGCTGTGGGGAGGTTGACCGTTCATAACCGGAGGAGTTGCAGAATCGAATGATTGAATCGAATGATTGATCGAATGATTGAATCGAATGCAGATCGAATGATTTTCATTTAAGTAATTTTGTTTTCCAGATAACATACTTCGGGAGGACGGGGGGCTGTGACCTTAGGGACACAGTGAGCAATATTGCTAAGCAGATTCTGTCACCAGAGCTTGTTCTCCTGGTGAATTTCACAGGAAGAAACGAGAAAATTGCATTTAAAACTCTTAAGCTGTACACTATTTTAACAGGTAAAAAAATTACTCGGATGCAACTCAGATTATTCAAAATACCTATAGAAAGTATAATGTCTATAAGCCCCATTCGCCGGGATAGTTCACCCTGGATGTCACAGATAATTACATTATAATCTCAACCCGTAAACGAGAGTGGCGCTAACACGACTAAGCAAAACTTACAGCTTCTTTTGTAAGCGATTCTTTTTGATGTTAAAAATTGTCAGTGCAATTTTTTGTGACGAAATCATTAGATTCTAAGAAAAGTTGCAATGATTTGTGAATCGCACCATAATTAATATCAGAAAATGCTTCCGCCAAAGGACCCCAAAGTGGGAGGCCTTTTTAGCCGTTAAAGCAACAGCTATCTATTTCAGACATTATTAACACATTTTTTTTAATTTCAGGAGCAGTCTTCAAGAATTTACGATGCAAAGATGTCTCCAAAACAGAGATAGAGGCCGAGACAATCAAGTGGCTTAAAAATAAAGTTGACCGACTGCCATCCAACCACCCGGCAAGATTAGCAAGGCAAACAAAGCGAGTTCCAAAATAAACCAATCCAGAGCGAACACTGTTCTACGTCTTGTTCAATAAATTTTCAACATTAACAACATTCAATTAAAATTCTATCAAAATGACGTCATGATACCCACTCGCTAAAGCCAGGTAGAGCAATCCGGGTTTTGCCTTCCGTATCTTCCTTTGTTGATGATCAACTAATGCTTGTGTAAAAATTTAATTGTAATGAAATGTAATTGTTTTATGACGCTCTCAAGGCGTTTTTGCGGTTTTTTGCAACTAAAGCCACTTAATCTTCAACCAATGTTAGCAAAATGTAAATTGTAGATATATGTGTGTTATTTTGAAGCAAAGCAAATTAAATCAATAGTTATTCTTTTGATCAATTTATACGTTTTTAAATATTCAAATAATTTCACGGCTAAATCAAAATATTTCCGGGTAACGAATGTCATCTAAAAACTGCTAAATTATCGCAGAACATTTTAAATTGATCATATTAGCAATTGACTATGCGCCAACTCAATATAATCGCGTTGAGGGTGAGCTTAAGTAAATCGATTATATGAGTGTTCGCATAGCCTATATAGTATTAAAGCAGGGCTAATTATTTTTTTCCATACCGTTAATACGTCCAGTGGGTCTCTGACGTCATTTTGGCTGAGCGTTAGTATTACAGCGTTCGCTACACTGTTTGTTTATTTTGGCTCGAGCAATTTGTCAAATAATGTTCCGGCCTAAGAATTAATTTATTACTTTCTCAAGCACTATTTCAGTGGTTACTAAATTATAATTTTCATCGAATAAATTCGTCTATCATATTAATGTGGAATTTTTCTACGTAGGTGTTTAAAATATAATAATAAACATCCCATCCCACAATCGGAGCTGGCAGCGAGTTGGATTCAAGGTGGCAGCGAGTTGGATTCAAGCTGGCAGCGAGTTGGATTCAAGGTGGCAGCGAGTTGGATTCAAGGTGGCAGCGAGTTGGATTCAAGCTGGCAGCGAGTTGGATTCAAGCTGGCAGCGAGTTGGATTCAAGGTGGCAGCGAGTTGGATTCAAGGTGGCAGCGAGTTGGATTCAAGCTGGCAGCGAGTTGGATTCAAGGTGGCAGCGAGTTGGATTCAAGCTGGCAGCGAGTTGGATTCAAGCTGGCAGCGAGTTGGATTCAAGGTGGCAGCGAGTTGGATTCAAGCTGGCAGCGAGTTGGATTCAAGGTGGCAGCGAGTTGGATTCAAGCTGGCAGCGAGTTGGATTCAAGCTGGCAGCGAGTTGGATTCAAGGTGGCAGCGAGTTGGATTCAAGCTGGCAGCGAGTTGGATTCAAGCTGGCAGCGAGTTGGATTCAAGCTGGCAGCGAGTTGGATTCAAGGTGGCAGCGAGTTGGATTCAAGCTGGCAGCGAGTTGGATTCAAGGTGGCAGCGAGTTGGATTCAAGGTGGCAGCGAGTTGTATTCAAGGTGGCAGCGACTTGGATTCAAGGTGGCAGCGAGTTGGATTCAAGCTGGCAGCGAGTTGGATTCAAGGTGGCAGCGAGTTGGATTCAAGGTGGCAGCGAGTTGGATTCAAGGTGGCAGCGAGTTGGATTCAAGGTGGCAGCGACTTGGATTCAAGGTGGCAGCGAGTTGGATTCAAGCTGGCAGCGAGTTGGATTCAAGGTGGCAGCGAGTTGGATTCAAGCTGGCAGCGAGTTGGATTCAAGCTGGCAGCGAGTTGGATTCAAGCTGGCAGCGAGTTGGATTCAAGCTGGCAGCGAGTTGGATTCAAGGTGGCAGCGAGTTGGATTCAAGGTGGCAGCGAGTTGGATTCAAGGTGGCAGCGAGTTGGATTCAAGGTGGCAGCGAGTTGTATTCAAGGTGGCAGCGAGTTGTATTCAAAGTGGCAGCGAGTTGGATTCAAGGTGGCAGCGAGTTGGATTCAAGGTGGCAGCGAGTTGGATTCAAGCTGGCAGCGAGTTGGATTCAAGCTGGCAGCGAGTTGGATTCAAGGTGGCAGCGAGTTGGATTCAAGGTGGCAGCGAGTTGTATTCAAGGTGGCAGCGAGTTGGATTCAAGGTGGCAGCGAGTTGGATTCAAGGTGGCAGCGAGTTGGATTCAAGGTGGCAGCGAGTTGGATTCAAGGTGGCAGCGAGTTGTATTCAAGCTGGCAGCGAGTTGGATTCAAGGTGGCAGCGAGTTGGATTCAAGGTGGCAGCGAGTTGTATTCAAGGTGGCAGCGAGTTGTATTCAAGGTGGCAGCGAGTTGGATTCAAGGTGGCAGCGAGTTGGATTCAAGCTGGCAGCGAGTTGGATCGAGTTGGTTATCCAACGTTGGTCCAACTCTGTACCTCCTGACTTAGCAACGTTGGCTCCAACGTTGGTTGCCAACGAAGGTCCAGCGTGTGCTAATCACGTCGGTCCAACGTTGGACCGACGTCTATGTTCTACTTGGGTGGTTAATGTGCATCTTTTATATCGATAAGCTTTTTCTTTAGAAATTGAGTTTTCAAAAGTCACAACGATTTCAAAGCACTAAAAACTTAAAATCGCAATAAAATTAAAATTAAGGTTAGATTTGTTTCAAATTTCTAAAATAGATAACAGACCATAGCAGTTGTGTGATTGTGTGATTGTGTGAAAAAAAAGTTTTAGGTGAGAGAAGTTTTATCATCCACATGTTACCCCCATCATTCAACCTACGTCTTGACGATTATCTCGATTTTACGAAAACTACTTCTAAAGTAATGAACGGAATTGAATGAAATTTTAACTGATAGTACAAAATAGGTGGGCGAGCTGGAAACAAAATTGTCGGAAAATTCGTTTTAAATATTTGGCCACAAAAAAATAAAAACCACTTTATCAGTTAGAACACGATAAGAAATCATTCGATCGATCTGAAATTTGGAAGATTCATCCGTGTAGTGTTTTGGCAGATTCTATTAGAATTTGAAGAAAATCTTTTGGAAAATTCGGAAAATATAAATGAAAATGTGTTTTTTTTACTTTTTTTGTATGTTGTGCTAAGGAAAAAGTATGTTTGTGCATATCAGTGAATTTCCCTCATGAATACCCTTCTTTAATATAGAACAGCTTTTCCTTTTAAAATTGCTTTTTCCAAAGTTACAACGATTTCAAAATACCAAAAAACCAAAAAACTTAAAATCGGCATAAAAAGAAAAATTAAGGTTAGATTTGTTTCAAATTTATAACATGGATAACAGACCACTAGAGTTGTCCGGTTTTGCAATTTCATTCAAATCCATCATCGGGAAAAATTAAAAAATTAAAAAACGTTTTGAAGCCTCCGAAGTTTCATCACGCCTATGTTACACCCATCATTCAACCTACGTTTTGACGATTATCTCGATTTTACGAAAACTACTTCTAAAGTAATGAACGGATTTGAATTAAATTTTAACTGAGAGTACAAAATAGGTGGATGAGCTTACAAATAATTTTTCGGAAAATTCGTTCGGAAAATTGGGCCGCAAAATAATAAAAACCGCCTTATCAGTTATAACTCGATAATTAATGATCCGATCGAGCTGAAATTTGGAAGGTGCAGCCATATAAAGATTCGGCAGATTCAATCAGAGTTTGAAGAAAATCGTTCGGAAAATGCGGAAAATATAAAGGAAAATATGTGTTATCAAGTTTTTTAGTATGTTGTGATAACGGCAATGTAGATTTGGGCATATCGGTGGATAACCCTTATCAATACGCATCTTATATTACCACTTCAATTTTCATTTGAAATTGAAATTGAAAGAGATATAAAGGATTTAGTTGTACGGTAAATTAACATGGCCCCTATGGGAGTTGCGGGGAATTTGAAAGTGCGCGCGCAGGGACATTCGAAGGAAGTCAAACCGCATACTGATGGCATTGAGTATAATATAGACTCAATGTCAAAATGTCAATATATACTCTGTCAAAATGTCAAAATGTCATTCTTCGTTGCTTGCTTTCATGCTTCGTTGCATTCTTCGTTGCTTATAAATTCTGTCCTTAATGCTGAAACTGTCACAATGCTTAAAAGACAAAATGTCCAAATATACTCAATGCTGATGGATAGCCCCGGTTAATGCGCATTTTTTGAATCTGATCTATACCGGAATAAAGCCATGTAGCAATATGACGTAATCCACTGGATTAACGCCATAATATTTGCTCAGATGGCGTTATTACAGTGCATTTTACTGGAATAAGACCATACTTCAATATGGCTTAAGTCCACTGGATTAACGCCATATGCTCAGTTGGCGTTAGTACAGTGCAGCTGTCACTGGAACAAAGTCATCTCACAATATGACGTTAATCCACTGGATTAACGCCACACGACTTATGGCTTTATTCCGGTGGAACAAAAAATGGCCGATGTGGCGTTATCCAGGCGACTCCCTAAAGTAAGCCCGCTTGTCATGCCTGCTGTTTGGGTTGCCTACGATGACAGGCGGTTGTTTCAGTGACGTCACTAGGCTCCTCCCATCTGTTCACTTTCATTTCCGTTCACTTGCGTCGGAGACCACAGAGCACGTATTTCTGTTCAGTAACGTCCTCGTTCACTTGACGTTCACTTGCGTCACTTGCGTCACAGGCCAGTGCAACTGAACGGAAACTCATGTGAACAGAAACTCATGTGAACGGAAAGTCAGGTGAACGGAAATGCAACTGCACAGATCCGTTCACTTGCGTTTCCGTTCACATGGTACAGAGCCCGCTAAAATCAGTGTTCAATAGCTGTTCTCTCAACATAATTACTGTATTCTGACCAAATAGATAGTTCTTAGCAAAGACAAAAATAAAATAATGCCAAGATTTAGTCCAGAAATTAAATTTTAAGTTATTTTGGAACTTTTTTAAAATTTGAAGCTGATTTTGGGTTGTCTTATCATCCAAATCAAGAGAGACTTCCCATGAAATAAATATGCATTTACATATAAATAAATTACTTCTTATATGTATAACTGCATTTTATACCCCTGAGGGGTGGAAGACTTTTAGAAATTTTTTACAAAAATCAAATTATTAAAAAAAAATGTTTTTTCAAATCACTTTCAGAATCAATATCTTAAACTGACTGAGCACGAAAGTGCTCAATATAATAACTGTCATTTTAGTCAATATAATTATTAAATATCTAACTCAATATAATATAACTCACATATATATATATATATGTATATATAACAATTATAACAGAACTCTTCCACCATCTCCACTTTTCAAAAAGAATAACAAGATCCATGAAGAAAGTCCAAATCCATCCTCCCTGACTTTCAAGCTCTCTTTTTTTTGTTACGTTTTTCCAAGATTGTAAAAATTTTGATACCATGTGGCAGGATTTTTATAATTATTGTTCTCAATTTCCTTTTTGTCTATGGAAAAAACCTTTTTTTTAGTTTTTGCTTTTGCTTTATGAAATAAAGTATTGTTCGAAGCTACTCCGCTATTATGTCTTTGATTCAAGCTTTGGGCTACGAGAATTTACACCAAGAAATATGTATATGAAAAAATATATACATATAAGTCAATATAAAATAAAATAATATATATAATATAATATAATATATAATTGAAAAGTCAGTCAACATCTCAACACAACTAAACCAACCGAGCACACAAGTGATAAAGGATGTTGCAATCAATCATCTAGATTCTAGACCTCGATCTCGATGCCAGAAGATCCAAGAGGCTGCATAATCATTGGAAACAAGTGATGCCAGGCTGCTGAAGCAACTGTTCTGAAAACTCGTCGCAGTTTCCGTTGCAACACAGAAGGCCGTGCATCTTAAAGAGCACCGCCTTCTCGGCGGGGAACGGCCCCGGGTTGGCGAACACGGAAGTCGGGCTCCGGAAGACCGAGCCGTTGCCGAAGCAATGCGGCCGAGGGTCGAACCAACCACGAATCTGTTTCTCGTCCGCGCGGCGCGCGCCGATTGCGTCCACGGTCTCTCGGGTGAAGAAACAATCGTCGTCCAGGTATCTGTTGAGTGAACCAAGACAGTGTTGAGTGTTGAGTGTTGAGTGCAACAAGAGTGTTAAGGGATGAGTGTTGAGTGCACAACAGTGTTGAGTATTGAGTGTTGAGTGTTGAGTGTTGAGATTTGAGTGTTGAGTGTTGAGTGTTGAGTGTAGAGTGATGAGTGTAGAGTGTTGATTGTTGAGATTTGAGTGTTGAGTGTTGAGTGTTAAGTACACAACAGTGTTGAGTGCACAACAGTGTTGAGTGTTGAGTGTTGAGTGTTGAGTGATGAGTGTAGAGTGTTGAGTGTTAAGTACACAACAGTGTTGAGTGCACAACAGTGTTGAGTGCACCAAGAGTGTTAAGGGATGAGTGTTGAGTGCACAACAGTGTTGAGTGTTGAGTGATGAGTGTTGAGTATTGAGTGTTGAGATTTGAGTGTTGAGTGTTGAGTGTTAAGTACACAAGAGTGTTGAGTGTTGAGTGTTGAGTGTCGAGTGTCGAGTGTTGAGTGTCGAATGTTGAGTGTTGAGTGTTGAGTGTTGAGTGTTGAGATTTAAGTGTTGAGTGCTAAGTGCAAAACAGTGTTGAGTGCACAACAGTGTTGAGTGTTGAGTGCTGAGTGCATTAAGAGTGTTGATCAATCTGATATAAAATCCCTATTTTGGCAGCCATCAACTTTTCGTGTCTGCCTGCTAATTTTTCCATCAGTTTTTTTCTGAATTTTACTGGATTTCAGGATTTCTACACAAACTAATACGAATTTAATAAAAATCCTTTCTTAAGGTGGATCCGTACAGTTTTTCTCTTGTTTTTGTTTTGGTAAAGTTTTACTGGTCTTTTGCCGGAAAGAAATATTTTTATAATATTTAAAAAAATGTTTTACTGGAATCATCTATCTTAATAAATTCACTTAATATGTTTTCAAAGTTGGCTTTTAGATACTTAGTTAATTGCTGGTGTTTAACGACGCATTTTTTTGACAACTGGCCACGTGGCGCTGGTCTAATAGCGTCGGTGAATGAAAGGGTGATGATGAAGCTAACCTATGGCTAGAAGAGAGGAGGGGAAACCCGGTGCCGGCACGTAGCCTACTCCTGTCGAAAAGCACCGAGGGGACCACCGGCTTTACGTCCCTTCCGAAGGACGGTGCAACTCGAACGACAGGATTCCTCCGCTAATCCGTGCTGTCGAGAGGTTGACAAGCAAGGCGAGTGAAGTTGTCGTACTAACTTCAAACCCTCCGACCTCTCTCCCGAACAGAACTGACCATGTGCATGATGGTCACCCATCAAACACCTGACTCAGCGCGATGTTGCTTAACTTCGGTGATCTCACGAGAACCGGTGTTTCCAACGTTGCCAAACCGTTCGGTGATGAAAAAGACACGATTATGAAATTTTTATACCTTGTTTCGTTACAAGATAATTAGTTTGTGAACGATCAATCAGAAGCAAGCACGTGGTCACTTGAATTAGTTCGTCGAGCTGCCGTACTTTAACGTGTTGATCTTTATTCGCGTGACTTTAACCTCACTTCTGCGACAAGATTTCGGGGAAGCCGTGTTTGCTGCTATTTAATATAAATCGACGGCTGTGACGACCGATTGAAATAAGGGCTATTATTGATTGTATTTTGTCTTGGTCGAAGGTCACGCGCCTGCTATCACACACAAAGAATCTTTTCGCATCCAACGCGCCAAATTTTCTGTCACAGCTGCTTAAGAAGGACAGGAATTGTGACTCCCCCACGATTTCCGATAATCCACATGCAATTATTATTATTTAAAAAAAAATCTTTCAGTATCATCTCTGTGTCGCTCCAGAATATCACTGTAAGCAAAATTTGTACCACGTCACTTGGCTTGTTTGGTTTATGGAAATTTCACTTTCATATTTGATTTTAAGTGAGGGTCTTATTAAAAGGATATCAGGCGTATGATCTTTTGCTCTTTCGTTTTATACTTGAGTGGGAACATTTTGAATAAACTAATAATAATAAAAATTTATATGTTATGTGTTGCGAGAAGCGACGGTTGTGGTAGCAAAGCGCGCGATATAACGGGCGAACTTATTGGGCGGTGTTGAAAGCTGCATTGTGATTGGTCCGCACGACGGGCAGCAAGCGTGAGGTAGGACCGAGCTCTATCGGACGCACGAGCTCTCAACGCGGCGCGTCCACTTTTCACACGAAGCGACGCGACTTGAATTTTTAAAACCATTTTAGGGACGGAGTCACCCACATGTTGGGCCTGGTAACGTTGGCGACGTCCACGATTCTGCGCAGTGTAGCCAGCGACGTCGAGTAGAACGGCCCGGCGATGAAATATCCGACATCCTCGTTGTAGTTGGTGTGTCCTGCTCCGGGCATGCGCAGTTAGCAACCACTCCATACATCGAACATAGCACCTAGCACCTAGCACCAAGCACCTAGCACCTAGCACCTAGCACCTAGCACCTAGCACCAAGCACCTAGCACCTAGCACCTAGCACCTAGCACCTAGCACCTAGCACCTAGCACCTAGCACCAAGCACCTAGCACCTAGCACCTAGCACCTAGCACCAAGCACCTAGCACCTAGCACCTAGCACCTAGCACCTAGCACCTAGCACCTAGCACCTAGCACCTAGCACCTAGCACCTAGCACCTAGCACCTAGCACCTAGCACCTAGCACCTTGCACCTAGCACCAAGCACCCAGGACCTAGCACCTAGCACCTAGCACCTAGCACCAAGCACCCAGCACCTAGCACCTAGCACCTAGCACCTAGCACCTAGCACCTAGCACCTAGCACCTAGCACCTAGCACCTTGCACCTAGCACCTAGCACCTAGCACCTAGCACCTAGCACCTAGCACCTAGCACCTATCACCCAGCACCTAGCACCTAGCACCTTGCACCTTGCACCAAGCACCCAGCACCTTGCACCTTGCACCTTGCACCAAGCACCCAGCACCTAGCACCTAGCACCTAGCACCTAGCACCTAGCACCTAGCACCTAGCACCTAGCACCCAGCACCTAGCACCTAGCACCTAGCACCTAGCACCTAGCACCTAGCTCCTAGCACCTAGCACCCAGCACCCAGCACCAAGCACCTAGCACCAAGCACCCAGGACCTAGCACCTAGCACCCAGCACCTAGCACCTAGCACCTAGCACCTAGCACCTAGCACCTAGCACCTAGCACCTAGCACCCAGCACCTAGCACCTAGCACCTAGCACCTAGCTCCTAGCACCTAGCACCCAGCACCCAGCACCAAGCACCTAGCACCCAGCACCTAGCACCTAGCACCCAGCACCAAGCACCTAGCACCTAGCACCCAGCACCAAGCACCTAGCACCCAGCACCTAGCACCTAGCACCCAGCACCTAGCACCTAGCACCCAGCACCTAGCACCTAGCACCTAGCACCTAGCACCTAGCACCTAGCACCCAGCACCTAGCACCTAGCACCTAGCACCTAGCACCTAGCACCTAGCACCTAGCACCTAGCCCCTAGCACCTGGCACCTAGCACCTAGCACCTAGCACCTAGCACCTAGCACCTAGCACCCAGCACCTAGCACCTAGCACCTAGCACCTAGCACCTAGCACCTAGCACCCAGCACCCAGCACCAAGCACCTAGCACCCAGCACCTAGCACCTAGCACCCAGCACCAAGCACCTAGCACCTAGCACCTAGCACCAAGCACCTAGCACCTAGCACCTAGCACCTAGCACCTAGCACCTAGCACCAAGCACCTAGCACCTAGCACCTAGCACCTAGCACCTAGCACCTAGCACCTAGCACCTAGCACCAAGCACCTAGCACCTAGCACCTAGCACCTAGCACCTAGCACCAAGCACCTAGCACCTAGCACCGAGCACCTAGCACCTAGCACCTAGCACCTAGCACCTAGCACCAAAAAGGGTATTAACTTTTTACCCAAGTGAAAATTGACTTTTTGATTTAAATTTTAACATTTGAGCTATGGAACAGAAGACCACAGCTAAAATTCTTATTCAGAGGTGAAAAAAATTATTGTGTGGCAATGATGTCTTACGCGGAAACATTTTGGTGTAAGAACCATGTAATAAAATTATTGATTTAGAGAACTTCAACTGTTAAAACACTTCTAGCGTATCTTAAGGCTTTCTTAATAAGGTTTAAGGATTAAGGTTTAGTGTTTAGTCGTAAGGTTTAACAGAAATGAAAGATACGATTTACGTGTTGCGGTTCACAATTGAGTCAAACCTAAACCTTATTACCGCTTGCAACCAACCAATCAAAAGTAAGAAAAAAATAAATCAGCAACTATATTCATTAAATTTGACTTTACTGTTTTGTTTACGAATAATACTTTTGGCAGATGACATAACCTAAAAAACTTGCGTGTGATTCAGTTCAGTGAGATTTCGAACAGCGACGTGATTTTGTTTGTGAGAAAGAACCACGATATTTAGAAAATGGATCTGATTTAAATATGACGTCAGCCATCGCCGCCATATTTGAATAAACAAGTTGTCTCCATTTTTTCAAATGTCACAGTTGTTTTAGTCATAAGAAGTTTCTTAATGTGAATCGCAACAAGATGTTAATCCTTAAACACTAATCCTTAAACCTTAAACCTTATGACCTATTGTGAATCAGGCTTTACTAAACCCCAGAATCCACAAGAACTTGCTGAAATGCAGTAAAAAATACGCTTCTTCTTGAAGTACAAAAATAATGGTTGACTAATACGGAGCTAGAATTAATTCAAGAAACAGCAAATTTCTATCTTTTAACATGGACGTCATTAACATGTAGTCGCTTTAAGTCAATATATCTAATATAGCGCCCCATCTGATCGGTAGGAACAAAATCAAAATTTTTATAAGGAAGATTGAACTTATTTGAATGCTTAAAGCTAAGCGTTCATCACTGACATTAAGCAAACAAGCATTTTTCAGTCTGTATTTCATGTTGGTGAAACCCGGGGTTGAAGCTGGGCCATGATTGGCCAAGCTCAAATCACGTGACCAACTAGTTAAAACGTTAAGCACGGCGGCTTTGATACCTCTGATCGTGTCGACTTCGTCGCCGGCCAGGGCCTCGAGCATCTTGGCGACTGCGCAGTAGTTGCAGAAAACGTCATCATCAAGATGCACCATGAAGCGGGCCTGACTGCATTCTTCAACCACGAAGCGATAGGCGAAGTTCATCTTCCAGATCAGTCGCCGGTATCCTTCCGTCTGGTTGATTCGCATGATGTCACCGTACTTGTCGCTCTCCTTTAACATGAAGATGACGTCACCATGCAGCGTTCCTTTAAGATGAAGGTAACGTCACCATGCTTTGTTCCCTTAACATGAAGATTACGTCACCATGCTGTGTTCCTTTATAATGACGATGACGTAACCATGCTGAATTCCTTGATTATGACAATGTTAGCTGGCAGAGTGTCCTGCATCCTACAGCCTGGTGAGATGTTTGCTGGCAGAGTGTCCTGCATCCTACAGCCTGGTGAGATGTTTGCTGGCAGAGTGTCCTGCATCCTACAGCCTGGTGAGATGTTTGCTGGCAGAGTGTCCTGCATCCTACAGCCTGGTGAGATGTTTGCTGGCAGAGTGTCCTGCATCCTACAGCCTGGTGAGATGTTTGCTGGCAGAGTGTCCTGCATCCTACAGCCTGGTGAGATGTTTGCTGGCAGAGTGTCCTGCATCCTACAGCTTGGTGAGATGTTTGCTGGCAGAGTGTCCTGCATCCTACAGCCTGGTGAGATGTTTGCTGGCAGAGTTTCCTGCATCCTACACCCTGGTGAGATGTTTGCTGGCAGAGTGTCCTGCATCCTACAGCCTGGTGAGATGTTTGCTGGCAGAGTGTCCTGCATCCTACAGCCTGGTGAAATGTTTGCTGGCAGAGTGTCCTGCATCCTACAGCCTGGTGAGATGTTTGCTGGCAGAGTGTCCTGCATCCTACAGCCTGGTGAGATGTTTGCTGGCAGAGTGTCCAGCATCCTACAGCCTGGTGAGATGTTTGCTGGCAGAGTGTCCTGCATCCTACAGCCTGGTGAGATGTTTGCTGGCAGAGTGTCCTGCATCCTACAGCCCGGTGAGATGTTAGCTGGCAGAGTGTCCTGCATCTTACAGCCTGGTGAGATGTTTGCTGGCAGAGTGTCCTGCATCCTACAGCCTGGTGAGATGTTTGCTGGCAGAGTGTCCTGCATCCTACAGCCTGGTGAGATGTTTGCTGGCAGAGTGTCCTGCATCCTACAGCCAGGTGAGATGTTTGCTGGCAGAGTGTCCTGCATGCTACAGCCTGGTGAGATGTTTGCTGGCAGAGTGTCCTGCATCCTACAGCCAGGTGAGATGTTAGCTGGCAGAGTGTCCTGCATCCTACAGCCTGGTGAGATGTTTGCTGGCAGAGTGTCCTGCATCCTACAGCCTGGTGAGATGTTTGCTGGCAGAGTGTCCTGCATCCTACAGCCTGGTGAGATGTTTGCTGGCAGAGTGTCCTGCATCCCACAGCCTGGTGAGATGTTTGCTGGCAGAGTGTCCTGCATCCCACAGCCTGGTGAGATGTTTGCTGGCAAAGTGTCCTGCATCCTACAGCCTGGTGAGATGTTTGCTGGCAGAGTGTCCTGCATCCTACAGCCTAGTGAGATGTTTGCTGGCAAAGTGTCCTGCATCCTACGGCCTGGTGAGATGTTTGCTGGCAGAGTGTCCTGCATCCTACAGCCTGGTGAGATGTTTGCTGGCAGAGTGTCCTGCATCCTACAGCCTGGTGAGATGTTTGCTGGCAGAGTGTCCTGCATTACCTGGATGATGGCAGCGTCTGAGATGCTTTTGTATTTCTTGTTCGGCTCCGTCTCGTTCTCGAGCCGAGCAAGCACGAAGATTCGACGGAATCCGAGAGCCTCGATCTCTTTGGCTGGGAACGTGTTGCGCATGCACTCGCGTTTCTCCTTCGGAAGGTGAACCAATTAGAGATTAGCTTTTACACAATCGACCAATCAGAGATAAGCTTTGTGCCAGTCGACCAATCAGAGATCAGCTTTAGGAAAGCCGTTTGGATTGGCCATGTGATTGTAAAAATAGTTTACATTTTGTATTTTATGATTTTGTCTTTTTTATTACGAGGCGTAGTTCGGGTTTCCCCGTTCTTCCACTTAACCTCTGACAACTTATGAATGTAATACAATGACAGCAAAATACAATGGGTAGCAAAAATCTTACAATTCAACTTAAACAACTTAAACAAGTATCAAATATCAAATATAGTTATCATTGTAATAGTAAAGAATTATTTGTAGCTTGTAAAACCAATAGATATGATTGACATTTGGTTTTAAAAGTTTTTATCGATGTTCATTCTTTAATACTAGAGAGAAAACTCTTCCATATTTGTGGGGCTATTTTTGAGAAAGAGGTGCTGCGGGCTGTGGTTGAATGTATCGAAATACGATATTTAAGTATATTATAATGAATAAATAATTTTATTTATATATAACTTAATAATTAAATAAATTAGCCTGTTGCTGAACCACGCCCACCTGGTTCCCGGAGTGGGAGGAGACGATGACGATCGCCAAGAAAGGCTTCGCGTCTGCGCAGACGTTGCAAGCGATGGTCGCTGAGATGTTGCTGATGTCGGGGGGGGCGTGGTCGGAGATGGGCACGCCCATCGTCGTCATGACGACCAGGCTCAACGTCATCACGGCACACAGCATCCTTGAGCAGGATACAAAGGTGTGTTAAAATATTTGGAAAGCTCTGAGTTGACAAAAACTAGGCCTTGAAAGATTGCAGGAATTGTAGCTTGCAGGAGGCCAACGCAAGAAATTTGGCCGCCGTGAAATAATAATGAGCCTTGTTTAATTTAGTTTCACTTATGTTTCTAGATAAAATGCGTAGACCTTCTTGATTTCATGATTTCACATTTGTCGTTTGTTATTTTTATTGAAAATGCCGCTTTTATGACACTTTTTAAGCGTTTATGCAAATTTTGGCAGATTAAATATACTTTAACTTCAACCGATGTTGGCAAAATTCACAGCTTGCGATAAAAATCTCTTAAAGAAGTTATTGCGTCAAAGCAAATCAACTCATAGAAAATCACCACATTTTTTATTCAATTTTTTATAAATAATTTCACGCTTTCAAGCTTTTTAAGCTTTTTTCAGGCAACGAATGTCATATTGTAATTAAATGTATCAGCGTTAAATTTAAATTAATCTTAAATATATTTTTTTAGTGTAAACTAGTCCATGCGAACAACCGTTTAATCGCGAACAACCGTAGATGCGCGTAATACTTACGCTCACCCTCAACGTGATTATAATGCGTGTGCGCAAATTTAAAATGTTCGGTGACAAATTTTAAGAGCAGCTTTCTTGATGGCATCTGTTACCTAAGAATATCATGATTCATTTGTTTGAATTTAATCTTAAAAGTAAATACTCGTTGCATGGACGGTAGACAATGATTGTTAGAAACGAAATATCAATTCCAAAATTTGCATCCGTGCCGGGATTCGGATCCGGGTCTTTGCCTGTCCGGGACACTGCACTAACCACTGTGCTATACGGTCAACCATCTGTGGAATTGATATTAAGTCTAATGTATATTTTACATGTAACGAGAACTTGCATTAAGGATTAAATTAACACTCGCCTGGTGGGATAGTTGGTGAAAAGAATTGATGCTTACTTCGCGTGTTAAGTTGTTGCACTTAGATGGAGTCAACTCTGCACTTAGATGACGTTAACTTTGCACTTAGATGGAACGTTGCACTTAGATGGAACGTTGCACTTAGATAAAGTTAACTTTGCTTTTATATGGAGTCAACTTTGCTCTTAGATAGAGTCAACTTTGCACTAAGATGGAGTCAACTTTACACTTAGATGGAGTCAACTTTGCACTAAGATGGAACGTTGCACTTAGATTAAGTTAACTTTGCACTTAGATGGAACGTTGCACTTAGATGGAACGTTGCACTTAGATGGAACGTTGCACTTAGATGAAGTCAACTTTACACTTAGATGGAACGTTGCACTTAGATGGAACGTTGCACTTAGATGAAGTCAACTTTACACTTAGATGGAACGTTGCACTTAGATGACGTTAACTTTGCACTTAGATGTAGTCAACTTTGCACTTAGATGGAACGTTGCACTTAGATGGAACGTTGCACTTAGATGGAACGTTGCACTTAGATGAAGTCAACTTTACACTTAGATGGAACGTTGCACTTAGATGACGTTAACTTTGCACTTAGATGTAGTCAACTTTGCACTAAGATGGAACGTTGCACTTAGATTAAGTTAACTTTGCACTAAGATGGAACGTTGCACTTAGATTAAGTTAACTTTGCACTTAGATGGAACGTTGCACTTAGATGGAACGTTGCACTTAGATGGAACGTTGCACTTAGATGAAGTCAACTTTACACTTAGATGGAGTCAACTTTGCACTAAGATGGAACGTTGCACTTAGATTAAGTTAACTTTGCACTAAGATGGAACGTTGCACTTAGATTAAGTTAACTTTGCACTTAGATGGAACGTTGCACTTAGATGGAACGTTGCACTTAGATGAAGTCAACTTTACACTTAGATGGAACGTTGCACTTAGATGACGTTAACTTTGCACTTAGATGTAGTCAACTTTGCACTAAGATGGAGTCAACTTTGCACTTAGATGTAGTCAACTTTGCACTAAGATGGAGTCAATTTTGCACTTAGATGTAGTCAACTTTGCACTAAGATGGAGTCAACTTTGCACTTAGATGGAGTCAACTTGCACTTAAATCATACTCTTGACGGACAGAAGACACACTGACCGGACATCGAAGTGAAACGGGAAGTTATAACAAAAATTGTAAACAAACAAATATAAAACGTGACGTTGAGCGATTGTTTGCGTTTCTAGACGGCGTTGGAGACACGGCCCTGTGTCTCCTTCCGCGTTCATTGCACGCGTGCGAGCGTGCGGCTGGCGTGCGCGCGTGCGCGGTGAGTAAACACGGCCGTGCCGAGTGTCTCGACACGAGAGTTGATTGAGTGTGCCGAGTGTTGAATAGATTGAAGCTGTTGTTTGTGTGGTTGCCACGAGCGACGCTGCATCGAACAAAACAACGACTCTCTCTGCTTATCGCAGTTTACTTACAATATTTTGAAATGTAAAGCAAAACATTTTTAAGAAGGCTTTTGTTTGTGTGAATGAACTTGGCTAAATTGTATTTAAAATAAGAATAACCTGTCCGCTCAGCGCTAGTAGTCGATACCACCACCAACATGATGGCAAATACATTCGCTATCACCGACTTGCCTTTATTTCTAACTGCACGCGTAACATCACTGCAATAATAAAGTTACTGGTAAAAAGCTGAAGTTGGTTTTGAAATCTTGAAATAGAGCCTTGTGGATTTAGTTTCATCACTTGGTGAAATTTAAATGGCGGCCATTTTTTGAGGATGACCTTGTCCTGGAAAGACAGTATGCGAACACTCATATAATCGTGTTGTGGATGAGAGTAATATTTACGCTCCCCTCAACGCGATTATATTGCGTGTGCGCGTAGCCTAGAGGCTTTTTGATGTGCGTAGCGAGCAGAGAGAGTGAAGCAAAATCTTCAATAACAGTTACTGCCAAGAAAGATTATTGTTATTTTTTTTTGTTGTTTATTTATGTGAGTTTGTTTGCAAACGCCAAAACCGATTTTGATGAAAATTGATTTGGACCTTCGATTTTTCTGATGCCACGTTTTTGAAGCAATTCGGACGAGTAAATCTCATGTTATTATGTTATGTTATATGTTACATATGTTTTACGAAATTTTTCAGTTTTTCCAAAACACGTTTTGCACTCTAGAAACCTAGCATCTAAAAATGATTAGACGAAACTTTCTAAAACGACAAAACGATTTTTTCAAATTCTTAAAGAATCTGGCAAATTACTAAACGGATACACCTTCCAAATTTCAGCTCGATCGGATGATAGCTTATCGAGTTCTAGCTGATAAGATAACTCCTATCTCCCATATTCCACCTTGTTACTTACCGCACTACTAGCGCTAGCAAGCGCTATCTACCGATTTGCACACACATACATTTCCGCTATCACAACATAGAAATAATGTCAGAAAAGCATATTTTCTGAAATGTTTTCCGCATTTTCCTAACGATTTTCTTCAAATTCTTAAAGAATCTGCAAAATCTCTAAGCGGATGCGCCTTCCAAATTCAGCTCGATCGGATCATAACTAATCGAGTTTTTACTGACAAGGCGTTTTTTATTTGTATTTTCGCCAAATTTTCCGAACGAATTTTTCGAAAAATTGACTTAAAGCTGCCCCACCTATTTTGTACCTTCACTTAAAATTTCTTTCAAATCCGTTCAAAACTTTAGAAATGGTTTTCGTAAAATCGAGATAATCGTAAAGTTTCATACAGAAATATACATACAGCTATGTCATAGGCATAGTAAAAATTTGATAACGTAATATTTTTTATTTTTTTCTTGAATTCAAGAATCAGACAGCTTTTATGGTCTGTTATCTGTGTTGGAAACTTACAACAAATATAAGAATAATTTTTCTTTTTATTGTGATTTCAAGTGTTTTGGTTCTGTAAAATCGTTATAACTTTGGAAAAATCTATTTACAAAGAAAAAGTTACTCTATATAAGAGATGTGTATTCATTGGGTCTCTCCATCAGTATGTAGTTTGATGCCCCCGCGCCTGCACTTTACCATATTTCCGTAGTCCCAAAAGAGCCCATGAAATTCCGACGAAAACATAAAATCTCAAATAACTGTTCATAAATTGACTTAGCATCAATAGAGAAGCTCATATTTGCCGGGATGTAACCGGCTTCGGAGTGGGGGTATCCTAGCTTCAGGGTGGGGTTGCCCTGTGACTCATTCCTAACCCATCGCATTCTCGACCCATCGTGTTCGCAAGTCAAAGCATTCTTAGCTCATAGCAGGCTTAAACCATATTCATTACATCGATTTCCCCATCGCATTCTCGACCTACGGTACTCGCAACTCGTCGCGACTTGCTACGGGTCGCGAATGCGATGGGATTAAAGGTTGCCGCTTCGGCAGAGTTCGGTCGCGTTCGGTTATACGTCGGTAGTGCGACGGTGTGAACATTAGGACTCGCCATTGATCAACGCAGTACCAACATGCCAACAAACAAGTAACTAGACAGAAATTATAGTGTCGCGTCGCGGTTAATAAAGTCACTTCGATAAGTTGAAACACATTTCTTGAGAAAAATAACTATCAGATATCAGGATTGATCAAATTGATTAGCTTCGCTTTCGGTTGAAAACTCGAATAACTCCATTAAGTGAAATAATTAAAAAACACGTCATGTCAATGTCATCGTTTGCAGACGAAGTCCAGAAAACAAAGTTTGTCGCAACAATTCACTCCCCTCAGGCACTCGGATTCTTCTTGCCCCCGGGGAGGTGGATCCTTACACCCCTTTTACACGGTCACATTTTTCATCACATTCCGTCAAACCAGTCAAACCCTTGTCCAGCAGTCTTGTATACAACTGCATGTGACCGTGTAAACAGTCCATTGCACGGCAGTCCGTCACACAAAAGTCTTGTATGGCAGAATAGCAACTGAAACGATCTGCGAAATCTAATCAACCCCTTAATAAGGCTCACTCACAAACCCTTTAACCCCCACCCCTTAACCACCACCACTTATCCCTTAACCCCTTACCTCTTACCCCTAACCAAGGCTTACTCACATGGCGCGTATTTGCACTCACATTGTCAGGATATGCACTCACATGGTCAGGATATGCACTCACATGGTCAGGATATGCACTCACATTGTCAGGATATGCACTCACATTGTCAGGATATGCACTCACATTGTCAGGATATGCACTCACATTGTCAGGATATGCACTCACATTGTCAGGATATGCACTCACATTGTCAGGATATGTACTCAAATGGTCAGGATATGCACTCACATTGTCAGGATATGTACTCAAATGGTCAGGATATGCACTCACATTGTCAGGATATGCACTCACATTGTCAGGATATGCACTCACATTGTCAGGATATGCACTCACATTGTCAGGATATGCACTCACATTGTCAGGATATGCACTCACATTGTCAGGATATGCACTCACATTGTCAGGATATGCACTCACATGGTCAGGACATGCACTCACATGGTCAGGATATGCACTCACATTGTCAGGATATGCACTCACATTGTCAGGATATGCACTCACATGGTCAGGATATGCACTCACATGGTCGGGATATGCACTCACATTGTCAGGATATGCACTCACATGGTCAGGATATGCACTCACATTGTCAGGATATGCACTCAAATTGTCAGGATATGCACTCACATGGTCAGGATATGCACTCACATGGTCGGGATATGCACTCACATTGTCAGGATATGCACTCACATTGTCAGGATATGCACTCACATTTTGACTCAAATTCTTGTAGGAATATTATACAAAAAAATCCCAAAATTTGAATATATATTTTATTTCAAAGAAGGAAAAAAAAATTACTAAAAATTAATACTTTGAATTTACAAGTTTTTTGTACTTGACATGGTGGAAATTGCCTATTAAAAAATATAATTTTATTTTGGAATTATATGCAGTTAAAAACAAAATCTTCTAAAATATTGATATTTAGAAAATACAATTTTCTTATTTTTTTCTTGCAGAAATTGCGTATTAAAATATGAAAGTTAGTCTTGTAGGAAATGACGGATTTACGTACAGAGAAAAGGAACGACTTTAAACATTTTTATGAATTTTTTGTGTGGCGTTTGGCCAACAGAGCGCAAGAAAATAACTTTACAAATATTTTTAGCTGTAAAGTATATTTAAGATTTGCTTCTCTCGCTACGCTCGATCAATAAATATGTTTACAAGCTTGAATTGTAAAATTCCCCAGACATTTGTTCTTTGTAAGGTTTGTACAGCGTTGTACAATGTGGCACGCTCTCTAGCTCCATGGTGGCACCAACCGCACGAACCTTTCCGAAGCTAGGACGGCGCGTGTCAAGATGAGAATATGTCCAGATTTTGGAGATGCGTTCAGTTAGCACCTGCTAGTAAAAAGTAGTTAGTTGTTAGTTTTTAAACTAGGTAAACGATTAGTAGAGCCTACACTCGTTGCAGGATGAGCGAGCCGTAATCTCCGAGGAGAAATTCAAACGGAAAACATTTGAAAATCATATTGTTGAAAACAGTGCTTTAATGATCAAGTATTTTTATTACTAGGTAAACGATTAGTAGAGCCTACACTCGTTGCAGGATGAGCGAGCCGTAATCTCTGTGAGGAAATCCAAACGGAAAACATTTGACAATCATATTGTTGAAAACGGTGCTTTCATGATCATGTATATTTTTTTATTTGAGTCATTTTTTTTCTGATTAGCAAAATACTTCATGTACGAATCTGAAACTTAGGCAATTCGTTTAACTTGTTATTATATATATTCAATCCAAATTTGGTGCGGATCGGTTAATTAGTTACGAAGCTAGTACCAAAAAGCTGAAAAATTAACGGGTTTTTGCTCATAAAAACAAAATGGCTGACCAGATTTTGCTCAAAAACCATACAGCACCTCGCTGAGTCACCACGGACGTTTTTGCCAAATTTCGTAACGATCTGTGACCTTTAAGTAGGGCTGCTCGTTTTTGTTACAAACAAAAAAAAAAAAAAAATCCAAATGCTTTTTTTTCCCCTATGTTGTGAAATTGAAGGATTTCGCTCGCTTCGCTCGCTCATCCAATTATTATTTATTATTAAGTCATTTTATTTTTCTGATTAGCAGAATACTTCATGCACGAATCTGAAACTTTAGCAATTTGTTAAGCTTGTTATCATATATATTCAATCCAAATTTGGTGCGGATCGGTTAATGAGTTACGAAGCTAGTAACAAAATACTGAAAAATTTACGGGTTTTTGCTCATAAAAATGAAACGGCTGACCAGATTTTGCTCAAAAACCATACAGCACCTCGCTGAGTCACCACGAACGTTTTTGCCAAATTTCGTAACGATCTGTGACCTTTAAGTAGGGCTGCTCGTTTTTGTTACAAACAAAAAAAAAACATAAATCCAAATGCTTTTTTTTCCCCTATGTTGTGAAATTGAAGGATTTCGCTCGCTTCGCTCGCTTCGCTCGCTCATCCAATTATTTGTTTGTTAGTTCGTTTGTTCATTTGTTCATTTGTAAGATAGTAAGTTAGTAATTTAGTAACTTGGTTGGTTAGTTAGTAAGTAAATTAGATAGTTTAATAGTTGATTGTAAATTAACAATATTATAATTTTAAGTAGTTAACACAACTATTATGTATTTAACTATTCTAACTAGCTAATTAACAATTATTTGTTATTTTGCTATTTTGTTTGCTTTGTTATTCTAACTAGCTAATTAACAATATTTTGTTATTTTTTTATCTTTTTTGTTTGTTTGGTTTTTTGTTTGTTTGTTTGTTTGTTTGTTTGTTTCTTTGTTTGTTTGTTTGTTTTTTGTTTGTTTGCTACTTTGTTTGTTTGTTTGTTTGTTTGTTTGTTTGTTTGTTTGTTTGTTTGGTTTTTTGTTTGTTTGGTTTTTGGTTTTTTTTTGTTTGTTTGTTTGTTTGTTCTTTGTTTGTTTTTTTGTTACTTTTTTTGTTTGTTTGTTTGTTTGTTTGTTTTTTGTTATTTTGTTATTTTTTTCAATTTGTTAGTTTGTTAGTTTAGAAAGTAAAGAAAGAAGAAAAAATATATTTATGATATAATATCTATATAATAATTAACATGCAAATGGCCTGCAAGCACGCTGTAGCCAATGACCAGCCTGATATTTCAGAAGTTGATTCTCTGCCTGCCAATGAGAGAGTATTGATTGATGAGAGCGCTCCTATCATCAGAGACTGGCTGTCTCAGTCTGAAAGCGTCTTTTTCTGAGAGATTGAATTGTTCCGGCGTCTTTCAGCGAAACAAATTGCCTCAAAAACAAATCATCCTTCACCCGGTTAAGAAACTTACCAGTTGAAAGATGCCACTCGAAGATTATTCAAGAAAATATTTTTTATAACAAGTACACAATTTACGAGATAGCCTCTCTTACGATTTTCCTCCAAATTTTACAGAACATGTATTTTTGACATTTTCATGATTTGCTACCGATTTCACCGACATTCGTTCGAGTAAAACTGATTTTAAAATAAAACAGTTTGATAAGACTCGCTGACAGCGAAGATGCTGACGTTTCAGAAGTTTGTTTTTCGCTAATCAATGCCTTGCGCAGATCGCTGCTAGTTTCGTGGAGTTGCTATCTTTTATTTCTAGTTACTTGTTTGTTGTCAGGTTGGTAGCGCGTAGATCGATAACGAGTCCTAATGTTCACTACGTCGCACTAACAGCGTTCAACCGAACGTGACCGAACCCTGCCGAAGCCGGGAAGGCGCGTGGTGAAGTTTGACAGATTGTTTGATTGCCGGTGTTTAACGACGCACTGATTGTGGCGAGATCGTCATCGTCATGACGTCATGACCAGGTTCTTGAGTCTTGACTTTAGTATACGGCACTACATTAAAACAAATTTGGTAATTGCTGGGAATTCCTCGGCTTGTCCGGCGAGAAGGCGGTGCTTATCGAAGACAAGTCAATGTTTAAGTCTCTCAAAGAATATATTTCATTTATTATGGCTTGATGGCAATTCACAAAACACAGTTGAAACCAAATAATACTACGCGAGACTTGAAACCAACATCAGACATGAAGACTTTGTGTGGTTCAAAGTAAGTAAGAAAGTAAAATGAATATAAGTAAAATATTGAATATCATGAAAATTATAACTATATATTTATTTATGTATATTTTATATTTTATATTTTATTATATTTTATATATAATGTTGTATTATATTATATTATATTATATTATATTATAAATATTTTATTAATATAATAAAAAAATACTTATTTAAATAATTTTATATGATAGTAATAAAAAATAAAATAAAATAAATGATTATTATTATTATTATTATTATTATTATTATTATTATTATTATTATTATTATTATTATTATTATTATTATTTTTTTTTTTTTTAACAACATCGAAAATCCACAAGGCCTGAGAGGCCTATCTGTGGGTAGATACAGAAATAAACAAAATTCAAATTTATCCAATGATGCTGATGATGATGATGATGATGATGCTGATGATGATGATGATGATGATGATGATGATGATGATGATGATGATGATGATTATGATGATGATGATGATGATTATGATGATGATGATGATGATTATGATGATCATGACTAATACGGAGGATCTGAGCATAAGGTTCTAAAGAACAGTATAAAGAGACAAACATGAACGTAAGCAGGACATTCTAAGAACACAAATTTAGTAACCATTCTTTTATTTTGAACTTAGCATCTTTGAAGCTCTCAAGGCTACGAATATCCGGGCGAATTTTGTTGAAAATAAAAGGAACACTTTACTCTAATAACCTAAGGCCTTTTTTGTTAGTGTGGGCCGGTAAAACAAAAGGATCTTTATTTCTTAGTCTACTTTTCATCAAAATGTTCGATTTTATTGTTTTACAAGAATCATCAAAATAGTATTTTAGTATTAATCTATAAGTAAAGAGTTCTTTAATGGGCAAAATATGAATGTTCCGATAGAGGGAATTTGTATTTGAGTTTTTTTATTGTACATGGACTAATTATTTTAACCGAGGAGTTTTGTATTGACGACACCTTGTCCATCACATACGACGATGAGTTGCCCCATGCTAACAACGCATACAACATCTGTGATTCTGCTAACGATAAATACACAGGTCTACGCAAATGTAGGGGCGTACCTGCAGCTCGCAGCTGATAGAGACAGAAGGCCACAGATCTCAATCGTCTGCAAAGAAGCTCAACATGAGGTTTCCATGTGAAGAATCTGTCCACTTTCACACCCAGATACACAAATTCGTCAACGCTGTCAATAACTTCTTGACAGTTACAGATATTCGCCTGATTTGTGTGAAGGCAATTGAAATTATGGTGTATTATAATATGGTGTATTTATAATAGGTTGTATTTTTAATACATTATGGTGTATTATGTATGTGTATTAGCATTGTGATTTAAGGGTGAGCAAATGTGCAACGATAATAATAATAATAATAATAATAATAATAATAATAATAATAATAATAATAATAATAATAATAATAATAATAATAATAATAATAATAATAATAATAATAATAATAATAATGCAGCGTCAGCGTCAGTGACATCAACAATCACAGTGACATCGACAGTGACGACTGTCAGTCACCGAAGCGGTGCGCCAGGCCTCTGAGCGCACGCGCAACCACCTTGCGCCACTCGGCCCGCGCGTCCGCCTCGCTCAACACGAAGATGACGCTCAGCAAGAACAAGTGCACGGAGGCGGTCATCAGGAACAAGTACTCGTAGACAAACTTGTTGCCGAACACGCCCTGCTCAGCCAACAGGTGAAACACCCAGGTGAGCCCGAACAGACAGAACGTGAAGAACACCGCGCGCAGCCGCCGAAGCTGGAACGCGCGCTCGTCCACGTGACGCGTCAAACCCTCCGTCTCGCCCCACCCCCGGAAGTTGTACACGCGTGCGCAGATGACGGCGAAGAGGACGGCGTTGATGGCGAGGATGAGGGCGGCGGGCAGCTGCACCGACCACGCAAACGCAGAACCCTCCGGGTAGCAGAAGCCGCGCTCGCTCAGCTCAGCCGAGTAGAAGTCCGGCCAGAAGGCGACCAGTGCGCCGACGCAGAGTGCGGGAACGAGCCAGCCGGGCACGCTCATCTTTTCCAGGTTGCAAGGAGAGAGAGAGAGAGAGAGAGAGAGAGAGAGAGAGAGAGAGAGAGAGAGAGAGAGAGAGAGAGAGAGAGAGCACGACATCTTGGATTAGTTAGCAACGTGTGAAGGTCAGGAGCCTTGCCCCGGGATAGAGAAATCTAAGAGCAAAGCTGCAAAGTTGTGTGTTTGGTGACTCTTTTGAGCTGTTTGTTGCTCTCAGGGTTGTTGTGGCAATACCCCCCCCCCCCCCTACCCCGTTAATTCAATTGCCAGAAAAGAAAAATATGCAAATACTAGGGGCTCTGCCCCTGCGGCCTCCGGCCGCCAACCCACCCGGCGTGCTTTGGGGCTTCGCCCCAAAGCACCATCTGCTCGGAGCCCTCTTGCAGGGGGCTTCGCCCCCTGTCGGTTTTATTTGTTTCTTGAGTTAATTTGTTTTTTGGTAATTAGTCTTTGACCCTTTTGCCACGCCTGCCAAACACTTCATGTTTACCTACATATACACTGCTCAAATGCGAACTTATGGGTACTACTAATGATGGCAATATATTTTCGTGACTCAGGTACACAGAGGTCCACCATCAGTTGGTGACCCAGGAAAGGATAGTTTTCATGTGATGCCGCTCACGCTGCTTCTAAGTCTTCCATTCCTGACCCCACCCAACCTCCCAACCCAACCGTGTTGTATGTTTCCTGATGCCTTTCCTGCCTTTCGAGCGTAGTTTTTTGCCACTCCCCCTCCCCACCCCCCACCCCCCCAACTAATCCTACAATTCCTCACCCCACCCAACTTCCCAACCTGCCTCTGCGTATTATTTTAAAAGCAAAAACATTGACTTTAGGACAGATGGGTAATGTAATCTTTAGGACATTTTTTTCCCGTTTTCCTTTCCTGACCCAAACCAACCTCCCAACCCAACCGTGTTGTTTGTTTCCTGATGCCTTTCCTGCCTTTCGTGCGTCTTTTTTTGCTACTCCCCTTGCCCAACAATTAGTGCCTTTCTGCATGTTCTCTGCCCGCCTGTTCATTGTTGGGTGTTGCTTAAAGGAGGGGGGTTTCATTTCGTGACACAGATACACCGATGTCCCCCATCACTTGGTGTCGCCACAGCATGAGTTTTCACGTGCCGCTGCACGTGTTTCTTCTATGTTTTCCTTTCCTGCCCCAAAGTAACCTCCCAAACATGATTTTGCAGATTTTCCCATCCCCCTCCCCCACCCCTCCACTAATCCTACCTTTCCTGGCCCAACCCAACTTCCTAACCTTCCTCTGCGTAGAGCCCCCTTGCAGGGGGCTTCGCCCCCTGTAGGTTTTATTTGTTTCTTGTGTTGATTTGTTTTTCGGTAATTGGTATTTGACCCTTCTGCCACGCTTACCTAACACTCTGTGTTTACATACATATACACTGCTCAAATGCGAACTTTAAAGTAATACTTATGATGGCTATATATTTTCATGACTCTGGTACACATGCGTCCTCCATCAGTAGTTGATCCAAGAAAAGCGAGTGGTGTGGTGTCGCCGAACTTCGAAGCATGAGTTCTCACGTGCCGCTACACGTGTTTCTTCTATGACTTCCTTTCATGACCCAAACTAACCTCCCAACCATGGTTTTGCAGAGTTCCCCCCCCCCCCTCCACTAATCCTACCTTTCCTGACCCAACCCAACTTCCCAACCTTCCTCTGCGTAGGGCCCCCTTGCAGGGGGCTTCGCCCCCTGTAGGTGATATTTGTTTCTTGTGTTGATTTGTTTTTCGGTAATTAGTCTTTGACCCTTCTGCCACGCTTACCTAACACTTCGTGTTTATCTACATATTCACTGCTCAAATGCGAACTTATGGGTACTACTAATGATGGCTATATGTTTTCGTGACTCAGGTACACAGACGTCCACCATCAATTGGTTCAGGAATGGTTTTGCTGAATTCTGCACCCCCCCCCCCCCCCCCCCCCACCACCCTCCAAAATCCTACCTTTCCTGACCCAACCCAACTTCAAGCCAGAGGCGATGAATTGCTTCGAATTTTGTCTCGACGTTGGACGAATTTCGGCCGCGTGAACCCCAATCAAGCCCTTTCGAGCCCTATCAAAGCCCTATCAAGCCCTGCTCAAATCGCTGCCTAAATATTGCAGCGCGCAAGTCCCCAGTGGCACGAACACAACGCAACTGACCCACGCGTTTTCATCGCGTTTTCGCAATTTCTATAAAGAATTACGCGGAGCCAAATTTAAGGATTTTAGTTAAGGTGGATGATGATTGAAGGTTGATGTTTACTATGTTTGCTGTGTGTTTGCTGCTTTTCGCGAACCAACGCGATATTGGTGTCATTACGCGCAAAGTTGACCAATGTTCGCGAACTCTCGATACCGACGCCTTACGAAAACAAATCAAAATATCGTCAGTAATTTTCAGATTCATTTTTCGTTTCAATTAAAGGTGCTCAAAAATAAACTCAATGTGTATGATCAGTTGCGTAATCACGGGACTTCCCCGAAATGCGGCTGGCTGTAGCGAGCCCCCTCTCTCCATGATGATTTATATGCACTTGGTGGGGCCATGTGTTTTTGGACAAAATACTTCAAAAACAGACCACAGCGCTCATCTAGCTGTCAGCGTTGAACGCAACGAAATAAGTTAAAGAAATTCATACATTTGACGGGAAATAATGTCAAGATGAGCGCAATTTTACCATGCTACCAACGGACATGCACTTTTTAATATCTTCCAAAATGCCCTCACCGCAAGTCGGGAGTTTTTGCGAAAAGACCCCCCCCCCCCACACCTCCAAAAAAGGGCCCAATTTCGGGCTGGCTAATTTTAAGTCGTGGATTTGTAATAAAAATAGATGCTCAAATTTGGTTGTTGAACCCCCCCCCCCCCCCCCCCCCAAAAAAGGGCCCATTTCGGCCAAACCATAGCGAGACCCCATAAGTAAGGTGTAGAATGTTGGATCTAGTTCGATTTCAAAGTTTCATATTGATAGGAGCATAATTGCTAAGTGTAGAGTCGCATGTTTTTGTTTTTGTGAAAAGACCCCCCCTAAAAGGGCCCAATTTTGGGCTGGCGGATGTAAAATTATAGGTTTGAATTAAAAATGAACACTTTTACACGGGTACAAATTTTCAATTCTATGTGTCCAAATTTGACCGGCGAACCCCCCCAAAAAAGGGCCCATTTTTGCCAGACCGAAGCGAAACCTCAACAGTGGATTGTAGAATGTGTGATCGAGTGCGTTTCCAGAATTTCATAAAGTTAGGAAAATAACTGCCAAGTGTAATCGCAAGTTTTTGTTTCTGCTAAATGACCCCCTCAAAAGGACCCAATTTTGGGCTGGCTGATTTGAAAATTTCAATTTGAATTGAAAATGGTCGCTGCTACACGGGTATAAATTTTCAATCCTCCAAGTCCAAATTTGGTAGGTGAACCCCCCCAAAAAAGGGCCCATTTTGGTCAAACCGCAGCGAGACCCCCTCGTTGCACCCATTCATGATGTATCGAGTGCGTTTCCAAAATTTCATAAAAATAGGCCGAGAACTTTAGGCGTGCATAGACATGTCTGAAAGTGGTGAAAACATACCGAACCACAGGGATAATATTAGTATAGGGATACAAATTACTGTAGAAAATTTGGACACGATCTAACATTCAATTGTAGATATGAAGCAAAGTAAAAGCAATTAACAAGAATGATCATCTAGATGCACGATGCATGCACGCACTGAAGCGTGTGAATCAACGCACCTTGGCTAGCAGGTAGCGTGTGTCCTGAGCGCCGCGCAGCGTGAGCAGCCGATGCAGCTGCAGCGAAGACAGCACCAACATCCAGGCGAACATCGCCAGGTAGAACCAGTGCCGCAACGCGCCCAACACGACGCACGCGCGGCTGCGCGCGTCGACGTTGAGGAGGCTGGTCACGAAGCCTGCGGCGAGGTTGGCGGCGAGCGCCAGCGCCATCTGCACCAGCATCTGGTGGCCGCGGTCGGCGCGCCACTCGGGCAACGCGCACGCGCTGGCGAGCACGCTGGCCAGCGCCACGGAGGACAGCGCGCCGGCGAAGCTCAGCACGGCCAGCAGCGCGGGGGAGACGAAGTCGGAGAAGGTGCGCGGCTCGAAGACCAGGAAGCGGCTGATGGAGACGTTGCCGACAGCCGGAGGAAGGACGCAGCGGAAGACTTGTTTGGAGGCGCGTTCCGACCGGCGGCGGGTGCAGTCTGCTAAGAACCAACCCTTGTGTTCGGCGCTCCACGTCGCCACAGCGAACCGCACGCGGGGCTTCATCGGAATTGTTTTGTTGTCAGCTGCACGGGCTGGTTGGTCATCATCATCATCATCATCATCATCAACTCTGTCCCCGTGCAGCTGAATGTCGAAGAAGTCTTCCTCGGAGCGTGCGGCCACATTGTTTTTCCACGTGACCGCCAGGTGTATTACCAACAGCCTGCGCTTGACGTACGATAACTGCGCGGTGGCCGGGTAGATCTAGAGATACGGAAAATTCGCATTTATTCTTAGAGTTTGAAGCATTAATCATTTAAGAAATTAATATGAAAAGAGATATATATATTATCTATTATTATAGAGATTACTATTTAGCGTTAATTTGATAAATTTTTATATGGCACCATATCTGGCACCAAATACTCAAGAACCTTTTTTACTATTATGGACACATTCAGAGGTAAAACAAATGATAATTGGTCAATAAAAATAAAATAAAATAAAGAAACACAAAAACGTTGACCCAGCAAAAAGAACCAGTAATAACTTACAAAAACAAAACAAAATTTTAAAATGTATAATGATAATATTTTAACTATAGGTCGATATGATAATATCTCAATGACACCTATTTCGGCACCTTTCTGTAGTCTATATGTTTATTGATGAATCATAACCCAAATTAGCGAGTGGGTATAATGACGTCATTTTTATTGAATGGAATCACTAATTATATCCGGAATTTCAAATCGTTATCCCACATTGGAGGGTGCAACGTTAATTGACACCCCCAAGCAGGATTTCCAATTCCTTGAAAACTAAACCGACACCAACGGCACTAGCAAGCACATATGGGCATCACAAGACAATTGTTTCACTTGAGGAGTGCCAAAGTAACGCATCTAATGTTTCAGTATCTCTAGACATACCTGATCTCCTGTAAAGCCATTGACCGTCATCACGGCCAGCTGGGTGCAGCGCTGCTCGAGGCTCGTGCTCAGCACGAGGTCCATCGCAGACTCGCTGGAGACGTTCCTCTGTCCGTCGGTGGAGACGATGGTCCGCACTGCGCCGGCGCCGTGAAGCCGGTCGACCGAGAAGCCGACCACCGGTTGGCTGGCTGTCAGCTTGGAGGCGACCAGCTTCACGTTCTCGTAGCTCTCAGCTAAGACAGCTTCGTTGAGGGCGACGTGGCTCAAGATAAGATCCCAGGTGTCGGGGAGTTTCTTGGGGCTAAAGATGTAGAAATCATTGTCTGATACAAAGTTAATGAGCCATGCCACCTGTTGCAGTGCTGGATCGTGGATCGGGATCTGAGAGTAGGCTACGAACACTTTGTCGACAGAGTCATACAACGGAGTAATACCGCCGCGGCCGACTATGAACGCGGCCGCGGTGAAATCACGAGGCCCGCGGACGAACCTGTTGCACCAGTAAGTGTACATGGAACCCTCGCTGCTCACCAAGGGACACGGTAGCGTGGAGTCGTCGTCGTCGCCGAGGTTCCAGACGGTAAAGTACCGTTCATAGCGCTCCAACCCCTCGTTGTTGACGCTGAAGATCGCCGGCAAACTACCCTCCGTCCGCCACGTGTTGAATGGGCAGGATGACGTCACGTGGATCAACACGCTGTTACGGTAGTTGTTATATACATTGTGATCTGGTCGGAACAGAGTGTAGATGCCGTATTGTCTTGTAGACGCACGCACCGTGCTGACGGCGAGCCGGCCTGCTGACGTCATCGACCACGTCATCGACGTCGGCAGCTGCAGGGAGAAACCGGAAGTCGGTTCGGCGTCCTTCGAGTGGACAAGCTTCGGGGCCTCGGTGACGTCACGCCGGGGAAATTGCAGAGTGTCGCGTGCGTCCGTCCCGCGTCCGACGCCCGTCACCAACGCGCAGGCGTGAACTTTGCAGGACGATGTTGATGTAGTGACGATCTCCAGCAGCCTGGCCTCCACGCTGTGAATTGCATCTCCCAACATGTGTTTCAAGCTATAAAAATCTTGTCTTGGCAGCGTAAGACTCGATACGGCTTCGATGGTTTCTACAAAGTAATTAAGATACGAGTTGTTGCCTTGCGCAGACCGAGTCGCGTGTTGTTGGAGTCTACTTAATAACTCCTCGGCGGCTTTGCTTCTGCACATCTCTCTTCTGTTCACCCAGAAGGTGACGTCATCATCCCAGCCGGCGTCCCAGTCTCCGTCGGGACGCATGCGCGGCAAGCACCACTTGCCGATGACGTGGAAGTTTGGCAGCGTCGCATCGGCCACCTCACCTGCAACGAAGAATAGCGTGATTGGCGGGACAGTGTCATCGTGCAGCCACCTGTAGCTGAGATGGTCGGTGTCATCGTGCAGCCACCTGTAGCTGAGATGGTCGGTGTCATCGTGCAGCAGCCACCTGTAGCTGAGATGGTCGGTGTCATCGTGCAGCCACCTGTAGCTGAGATGGTCGGTGTCATCGTGCAGCCACCTGTAGCTGACATGGTCGGTGTCATCGTGCAGCAGCCACCTGTAGCTGAGATGGTCGGTGTCATCGTGCAGCCACCTGTGGCTGAGACGGTCGGTGTCATCGTGCAGCAGCCACCTGTAGCTGAGATGGTCGGTGTCATCGTGCAGCCACCTGTAGCTGAGATGGTCGGTGTCATCGTGCAGCCACCTGTAGCTGAGATGGTCGTAGTCATCGTGCAGCCACCTGTAGCTGAGATGGTCGGTGTCATCGTGCAGCCACCTGTAGCTGAGATGGTCGGTGTCATCGTGCAGCCACCTGTAGCTGAGATGGTCGGTGTCATCGTGCAGCCACCTGTAGCTGAGATGGTCGGTGTCATCGTGCAGCCACCTGTAGCTGAGATGGTCGGTGTCGTCGTGCAGCCACCTGTAGCTGAGATGGTCGGTGTCGTCGTGCAGCCACCTGTAGCTGAGATGGTCGGTGTCATCGTGCAGCCACCTGTAGCTGAGATGGTCGATGTCATCGTGCAGCCACCTGTAGCTGAGATGGTCGGTGTCATCGTGCAGCCACCTGTAGCTGAGATGGTCGGTGTCATCATGCAGCCACCTGTAGCTGAGATGGTCGGTGTCATCATGCAGCCACCTGTAGCTGAGATGGTCGGTGTCATCATGCAGCCAAGTCACGTGCTCAGAACGCACCTACCCATGTCTCCCGCCAGTCGATCCCGTGCGCCTGCGTGGCTGGACACCTGTTCGCGTCCTGCCAGGACTCGATGCTGTACGAGCCGGCCAGCGCCGAGGAGACTTCATTAACTTCCAGCGCCGAGGATGATTTCACGCGGAGAAAAGTCCCGCCACGGCCGTCAGGGGCGCTGTCTTCCTTCGTATCCTCGACCGTCACTACCTCCTTTGTGATACGATGCACAGTCTCGTTGAGACGTTCCTGCAGCCGACGTATGGCCTCGTCCACGGTGACGTTGTCTTGCCCGGTCTTCACGATGCGGAGGGTGTACGCCACAAAGTAGGGCGCTGCCCTGGCTGGCCGGAAAAAAAAGAGACTGTACAGGTATTGAACCCATGCGCGCTGGCAGATCGCGCAGGAGAAGCGCGTGTCGTTGTCAACCAGACGCCAACGGGCGGTGGACAGGTCGAGGCTGCCGACTTGCCCGGACTGCGTGCTGCTGTTGCGCTCTGCGTCCCCGCGCATGCGTGCAGACAAGTAGGTGCTGTTCACTTCCTGTTGGCACGAGTCTGCGCGTTAACATCCACACTTTCACCTTTCCTGTCTCTGTCCCTGTCCCTGTCCCTGTCCCTGTCCCTGTCCCTGTCCCTGTCCCTGTCCCTGTCCCTGTCCCTGTCCCTGTCCCTGTCCCTGTCCCTGTCCCTGTCCCTGTCCCTGTCCCTGTCCCTGTCCCTGTCCCTGTCACTGTCCCTGTCCCTGTCCCTGTCCCTGTCCCTGTCCCTGTCCCTGTCCCTGTCCCTGTCCCTGTCCCTGTCCCTGTCCCTGTCCCTGTCCCTGTCCCTGTCCCTGTCCCTGTCCCTGTCCCTGTCCCTGTCCCTGTCCCTGTCCCTGTCCCTGTCCCTGTCCCTGTCCCTGTCCCTGTCCCTGTACTTCCAGTTCTTGTCCTTCCTGTCTGGAAAACACGTGTCCCGGTGTCTTGAAGACAACTATGACACCAGATTCCAATTCAGTCAGCCGAGACAGATAAAGTTACTTAAGCACCAAAGTTCAAATTTATTTGCTTTGTGCCACATGGTATTTGAAAGAGTATACATTTCGATAGAAACTGTCGGCCTGCATATGCGGAAAATAAACTTTAAAATTTCCTAAATGTAAAGCCGCCGCTTCTAACGGCACCCACCTCCTTATAAGGAAGATACTGAGACTCCCGCCAGTAGATGGGTCCGATCCCATCTAGCTGAAGACCCAGCGGCACGGACTGTCCCGGGCAGAGCGCCTTGTCCTCGGCGGACAGAGACATGAAGTCTCTGCGCAACCCCGAGTAACCATGAAACTGCTGGGAGCACGCTGCGTCTACGTCCCACCAGGAGACCGAGCCGTTCAACGAAAGCCGCCGCGTGGTTTTATTAAGCGGCTCGAAGTAATCGGGACACTCGGAGCTGACGTCGACCGCCAACGCAGCCAGCGCAGCCAGCATCGAAGCGAGATCGGCAACTGAAACTTCAAACGCATCTCATTGGTCGGCTTCCGAAACGTTCACTTGTTGGCGCCGACGGATCGAGATCGAGAATTCACCGGCAGGAGTCATGTTCAAATACCGAAGCTTACCGAAGTTTACCGCAGTTTGCCGAAGTTTACTGACGTTCAGCAACTTCGCATTGGGTCTGAGGTCGGATCGGAGGAACATTCTTGTAAAAACCCGAAACTATTCCTTACTACCTCCAACTACCCCTGCAAAATCCCGGGCAGGCAACCCGTTATGCAAGCATCAAGCTGCTACTCTCCGAATTGTTCTGTGTCTGCTGGGAGGATGCAGGGTTTCAAGCCGGTGCAACAGCTTCACTCGGCTTGCTTGTCAACCTCTCGACAGCACGGATCGGTGGAGGAATCCTTCTGTTGGAGTTGTTCTGTGTCTGCTGGGAGGTTGCAGGGTTTCAAGCCGGTGCAACAGCTTCACTCGGCTTGCTTGTCAACCTGTCAACAGCACGGATCGGTGGAGGAATCCTGCTGTTGGAGTTGTTCTGTGTCTGCTGGGAGGATGCAGGGTTTCAAGCCGGTGCAACAGCTTCACTCGGCTTGCTTGTCAACCTCTCGACAGCACGGATCGGTGGAGGAATCCTTCTGTTGGAGTTGTTCTGTGTCTGCTGGGAGGTTGCAGGGTTTCAAGCCGGTGCAACAGCTTCACTCGGCTTGCTTGTCAACCTCTCGACAGCACGGATCGGTGGAGGAATCCTGCTGTTGGAGTTGTTCTGTGTCTGCTGGGAGGATGCAGGGTTTCAAGCCGGTGCAACAGCTTCACTCGGCTTGCTTGTCAACCTGTCAACAGCACGGATCGGTGGAGGAATCCTGCTGTTGCAGGATCAAATCAAGGCTAAGGGAGCCGCAGGCATTAATGGTGCAACAATTATTGTGGCGAATTAACTTTTCTGTTGGGATGTCTCTTCCAGTGCGAAAGTTCACACTGCAGATTTTATGGTAAACTGCGTCGGCTGCATGTAAATCAAAAACAACATCCAATCTTGCCCTGACCTTCTCCGCCCACTCGTCGTTTCGAACATCACACTGATGAGCAATTTCTGTTCCTGCCTTTAACGTCCGAAGTTGCGATTTAGAGCCTGATATTATTGTTTTTTCCACAAAACAAACAGTCCAATTTAGAGTCGAATGGTTTCTCCGATGACCTGAGAGCCCGATTAACTTGAACATTGCTTTCATTTTTGGCAATGACACATCTTGATATATTCCTTTCATTGGTATAATCTTTTCGGCATGATTTGTGCACTTTGTCTTTGGTTTTCAATACAGGTACATTACTCTAACGCTTCTTTGTTGCACCATTAATGCCTGCGGCTCCCTTAGTGGTCAAACTGACCAAAGCACCTTTTCCGGATGATGATGAGGAACTACACAACGGACAAGGGCCGTCTTCTACTTGCACTTCTATTCCTATTAAAATGCCTGAAATGAGCGATACAACTATTAAGTACACATTCAATTTCATCAGGTAGTGAAAATTGAATCGCAAACTGAGATATTACGTTAACTGTCGCTAGAGGAGCGTTACCCAGGCTAGAGAAGTACCTTTTCCCTCCAGGCCCCACGAATTAATAAAGTTAAAAGCAGAAGTGTATCTAGTCGTAAAAAAGAAGTATCCAGGCGCCGCCTTGCCACAAACTGCCCCCACTTCATAAATTTATATCGAACTCATCAATTAAATTTTGATAATTGATGCTTGCTGATGGAACACCGAGCCGACACATAAAATGGCGAGTGGTTGTCTGCAGAAGACGCGCGAAACCACCGCCGACAACAATGAGCCCAAACACATTACCCTTGACAATCAAATCATTCCTTACGAGTGACAATGAAGTTGATGAACTCTTCATGTCGACAATGGACAATGTTGATATTTGATCCACGGCAACAATCGGCACAAAGCAGACCACTATACTTTCTTCACTCAAATATTATTTTTCCATCTAAAACACTAAACAGATTCAACTCCGGATACAAATCATGTCCAAACGTGATTTTGTCCTGTCCTACACGATCACGTTATATTGCGATTTTGTAAGATAAAAGTTATTTACCTGTGTCTGAAGCTACAAAAGAACTGTGACATTGAAAGTTGGTGTAAATATGTGTTCTGTATCTCTCAACGAGTCGTTTGATATGTCACATGGCATACCTGTGGCCAGAATCTACGTTGACCTTTGACCTGGTCAGCTATGACCTTTGACATTGACTTTTATTTTGTCCTTTATTTATAAGGAGCTTTCTATGAATGCGATTTGTGGTCATAACTCGTAGCTTTCGGGACATTGTATATGATATTTTCAAAAAAACTACCTTTGACCTAACGCTGACCTTTGACCTGTGGTCCGATTTGTTTCAATTATTTTTTATTTAGTTAACAAAAGTATTGGCTTTATTTGAAAGCCCTATACAATTTTCGATTTGAGCACTGGTTTCCGAGATTCTTATTTTTTTTGTTGAAAAAACGTGATTTTCGAACTTTGACCCCGAATTTCTCGAAAACTGTGTGTACGATTTTGGACGATTTTGAGTATGTTGTTCAGCGCATTTTTCTGAGTGGGATCCGCCAAAAACACGCTTCGTTGCAATTTGTCCTGGGTCAAACCTCTATAATGACTAGACTATTAATAACTGGCACAGCCAATTATAATTTATAAATCTCTCCCTTGACGTACAGCAAGATTTTACAACATTAGGGCAACCAGGGCCGACTATTGGCCTTTCGGACCTTGATTTGCGCTATGCGCATAGGTTTGCGCTATGCGCATAGGTCTGCGCTATGCGCATAGGTCTGCGCTATGCGCATAGGTCTGCGCTATGCACATAGGTCTGAGCTATGCACATAGGTCTGAGCTATGCGTATAGGTCTGAGCTATGCGTATAGGTCTGCGCTATGAGCATAGGTCTGCGCTATGCGCAAAGGGCTGCACTATGCGCATATGCCCGTGCCCTATGGGCACCAAGGTTGAGCGAAGCTCGAGCTTGTTATTTACCAGAGCGGATAAATATTCATTTCCAAACTGGTAGTACGTCCAGTGGGTATCTGACATCATTTTTCTCTGAGTGGAATAGGTTTATTATACAATGTTCTAAGTAATCTAGAAATTTGAGACTGTCAAAATCGGTGTTTAAAAGTTAAATCGAACAAATAAAATAAAAATCGACTACTCACTGCTTCTAGCACCTAACTTCACAATCTTCGGCGGCTCCTTGAGTATCCGATTTTTTTCACACTCAAATCAGTTTTCTCTGCACAATGTTAACACCTGCGCACTATTTCACCGTCCACTATTTCAACGCTAACTGTTGTCAAACAGAACACACAACTAAATGTCCCTGCACTTGCTGCCTGGAGCGTCCCAAGACAAGTAACCCTCGCAGAATCTTGCAGACTCGTTAAAAGGAGGAAGCCCACCGCAAGGCAGCCGACAACCAAGGTCGGAAGTCGCGGTGACGCGGTGCCGGGGTCGCGTTTTCCTGCCAGCAAGCAGCAAGCAGCAAGCAGCAAGCAGCAAGCAGCAAGCAGCAAGCAGCAAGCAGCAAGCAGCAAGCAGCAAGCAGCAAGCAGCAAGCAGCAAGCAGCAAGCAGCAAGCAGCAAGCAGCAAGCAGCAAGCAGCAAGCAGCAAGCAGCAAGCAGCAAGCAGCAAGCAGCAAGCAGCAAGCAGCAAGCAGCGAGCAGCAAGCAGCAAGCAGCAAGCAGCAAGCAGCAAGCAGCAGCAGCAAGCAGCAAGGAAGCAAGCAGCAAGCAAGCAAGCAAGCAAGCAAGCAAGCAAGCAAGCAAGCAAGCAAGCAAGCAAGCAAGCAAGCAAGCAAGCAAGCAAGCAAGCAAGCAAGCAAGCAAGCAAGCAAGCAAGCAAGCAAGCAAGCAAGCAAGCAAGCAAGCAAGCAAGCAAGCAAGCAAGCAAGCAAGCAGCAAGCAAGCAAGCAGCAAGGAAGCAAGCAAGCAAGCAAGCAAGCAAGCAAGCAAGCAAGCAAGCAAGCAAGCAAGCAAGCAAGCAAGCAAGCAAGCAAGCAAGCAAGCAAGCAAGCAAGCAAGCAAGCAAGCAAGCAAGCAAGCAAGCAAGCAAGCAAGCAAGCAAGCAAGCAAGCAAGCAAGCAAGCAAGCAAGCAAGCAAGCAAGCAAGCAAGCAAGCAAGCAAGCAAGCAAGCAAGCAAGCAAGCAAGCAAGCAAGCAAGCAAGCAAGCAAGCAAGCAAGCAAGCAGCAAGGAAGCAAGCAAGCAAGCAAGCAAGCAAGCAAGCAAGCAAGCAAGCAAGCAAGCAAGCAAGCAAGCAAGCAAGCAAGCAAGCAAGCAAGCAAGCAAGCAAGCAAGCAAGCAAGCAAGCAAGCAAGCAAGCAAGCAAGCAAGCAAGCAAGCAAGCAAGCAAGCAAGCAAGCAAGCAAGCAAGCAAGCAAGCAAGCAAGCAAGCAAGCAAGCAAGCAAGCAAGCAAGCAAGCAAGCAAGCAAGCAAGCAAGCAAGCAAGCAAGCAAGCAAGCAAGCAAGCAAGCAAGCAAGCAAGCAAGCAAGCAAGCAAGCAAGCAAGCAAGCATTATTGCAGAGAATATTTCTTTACTTTGGTCCAAAACAATTAGTTTAATTACAGAAATCAGACTAAAAAATGTAAAAGGGTAATTTTTGGTGTTTTAGAAACAAAAAGGGTCATGTGGTTAAGATTTAAACAACTTCGTAAGTTTAAAACTTGAGTATTTTGCCCATATTGTCGGCAAGTCCTGCTGCTGGTGCGTGCACGACGTGAATTCACCTTCACTGCGACGACGGAGATGCGACGAACAGAGCCAAGGTTCGAACCGAGTCCCGGCTGGTTCCAATCATTCGATGGACGTCCGACGGACAGACCATGATGATAGCAACAAGTGCACGCACCGGAAGTAACCACCTTGAGATAACTGCGAGCCGGAAGTACACAATGCGTTCATCTGTTTATGATAGGAAAGCAATGTTTTGGTAATCGCTTAATTGAATTCAAACAAACCTGACATCACTTTCTAATGGGTGCTTTATCAAGACACTCGAGTTTAGACATGATGTTGATTAAGCAGGCAGCACAGCTTTGCGAAACGTAGGAAAAAGTTTGAGTTTGAAAAGAAATTACCATTCAATAACCCAAATAGTTTTTCCGAAAACCTGAAATCATTGAATATGTTAAATCAGCGCGTCTTTTGCTTTTAATTTTATCGCTTCCAGTTTCTCAAATAATTCATCATCATTAAAATTGAAGCTCATTCCCAACGCGTTTCAAACGAACGTTCGCAAAGCTCTAGTTTGAATTAATAGAAACAAAGGTAGACCTTTTTTTATGTCTCCTGGACACAGAAAACCGTCCACTAGAAATTTATACAAGTCCCGTGGAAAGTTGGCTTGAAAAATAGTGTAGGTAAAGTCGAGTACACACCATGCTGTATGCCATGTGCTTTCTAAACCTATACCTCGTTATGATAAACCAGTTTTCCTTATCAGAAATGCCTGCCCAGTGAAATGAGGATCGACCAAGCTCACAAATATGATATCTCGTGAGTCTTGCTCACCATTTCAGCACCCCCCAATGGCCTTTAACTCGTAATTTTGAAGATACAGAAATATTTCGAAAACTTCCTTCGTCTACTCTTTACAGCAAACACGTTTATCTCATCACTTCCTCAGTATTCTGGAAAAAGTTTGTTTCCAAGGCACGATTTAATTTTCTCTCCTTTTAATTGCTTTTATTATCTTTGGATCAAATCGATGGTTGTCTCCGAGACCCGACCTTTTTGATGGCTGTAGGCTACCTTGTCCTGGCGGGTCGGATATATTATATCAAGTACCGGAGATTAGATAACAAACGACTTCGATTATTACGATGCAGTGGAGGAAATTCAAACGGTTGTCTTTTTTTAGTAATTTTTACCATCGAATAAATGTTTTCTTAACTAATAATAGGTATCAATAGAAAATGTAAGTGTGGTTATAGCAAGGTAATGGAAATTCGTCCAAACCGTCTAAATCTTCTACGGCAACTCTGTGACAAATGCTGGAGCTCGATCATGCCAAAAGGGCTACTCTGGTGAACGAATATTCGCAATGCACGGTTCATATCAAGGAGCTTATATCAGGAAGAGTGGAAACACAGTGCTATCTGGAATTTCCTTATGCTACAGCGCCTCTGGCGGACAGTGTCAGTACTAAAAATCACGGCTTTCGAGAATTTCACAGCTACCCTGCTTGCTGCCCCCTTGAATTTTCCAAAACGGTAGCGCCCCTAGCGGAGAGTGTCAACATTAAGCGCCTGCCGGCTGCACCCGCTTTTCACCCGGAAGAAATACTTTCCTGTACAAATTACTATTACATTTAATTGTGTGATGTAAATGACATCACATCACAACACACACACACACACACACACACACACACACACGCATACACATAGTCACACACATATCACTCATTTTATCATTTGAATCATTCGAAAGTGGTACAAAATTTTGCACCCTCTAAAATAATATGAATCATATTTCTAACATGACGTAAAATTTATTTTTCAAGCCAATTTCTCAATGAATACTTTGCAAACATTTACAGGAAATCGTGAAGTTAAGAAGGGATTAAAAATAATTCTTGGCGTTAGTAGATTATGTACGAGAGAAATCTTCAATTGAATCACAAGGGTTGACGAACATTTTTTGTGTTGACGCGAAAGACGAGTTTCAGAAGAAGTTCAGCACCTTATTTTTGACAATCTTGAAATAGGGAAATTAACAGCCGAGATGCGCAGCGATATAACCGGCAGAAACTGAATCCCAGAAATCGAGAATTTTCACTATCTCTATCTCTATCCACTCTTCACTTCTTGCCTGGCACGAAAGAAGTGGAGTCCGAAATTCTTCTCTGTGATGTTCACGCATCCAAAATATTCACTATCATCACAAATATAACTTGCTAGTGTTCCATTCGGCCCATTGCTTAAATTTCCATAACATAAAACTTCTTAAACTAAAACTCCCTCAGCTAAAAATCTCTACAGATCACTGATATTTTACGTGTAACTTAAAGTTGAATATCAGAAGGCAAGAGATTTGAAAATGTCAATGATATTTGTAAACAAGTGAATGACTAATTTTTCCTTTCTGACTCACGGCTCCTTTTTGAATTCCAGTGCCTATTTTAGCGTCAGCAAAATCGCGCCCCTGACGGACAGTGTCAGTAGCTACTGTAAGGAATTTCACTGCTATCCTTGTTACCATCCCCTGGTTCATATGAATTGTTAAAAGCCCCACTGATAAGAAAACTGGTTTTACATCATTAGGCAGCCTCCCAAACAAGTGGTTTCATAATATGCCATGTGCTCAGCCTCTACCTGGCTACCTATACTATTTTCAAGCAAGACGAAATTGGGACTTGTAAAAATTTCAGGTGGACGGGTTTCAGTGTCCAGAGGTGTACAATACACATCATTGAAAGGAATCTAACTCATGCACACGATCATTTTGTTCGGGAGAGAGGTCGGAGGGCTTGAAGTTAAGCAACATCGCGCTGAGTCAGGTGTTTGATGGGTGACCGTCCATCATGCACATGATCAGTTCTGTTCGGGAGAGAGGTCGGAGGGTTTGAAGTTAGTATGACAACTTCACTCGCCTTGCTTATCAACCTTTATTATTTTATTAGCGGAGGAATCCTGTTGTTCGAGTTGTACCGTCCTTCGGAAGAGACGTAAAGCCGGTGGTCCCCTCGGTGCTTTTCGACAGGAGTGGGCCACGTGCCGGCACCGGGTTTCCCCTCCTCCCTTCTAGCCATAGGTTAGGTTCATCATCACCCTTTCATTCACCGACGCCGTTAGACCAGTGCCATTGGGTCGGTTGTCAAAACAGTGCGTCGTTAAACACCGGCAATCAATTAATCATCACGAATAAAAGGGATTTTAGTGATTGTCAGCGTTCCAGACGATTGCGGTGCTGTCGACATGCCTGGGCAAGTCTTGGCACGACCTCCAACCTGCGACCTCCGACCTCCGACCTCTTCGCGCCTCGCTGCTGGGCAAGCCGGCATCGGAACAGGGATCCTTGACAGCATCCTGAGCACGTGGTCACACTCACGTGGTAAATTCATCCGCGAGATGAATTTATTCCAATAACTATTGGCACGGCTTGGTCCCACCAGATAGCATTGTTGATATTTAATAATCTAAACGTGCGCTGTGCACTTCGGTTATATCAAAGTAAGATCAGAGTAATTGTTTCTTACGTTTTTTAGCCATGGGGGATGAAGGTTCACAAGATAGGCACTTTAATTTTTCATTGTTGATTGGTCAATCCAAACGTCCAAACGTGCGCTGTGCATTCCGGTTTTAAATCAGGTTATATTAGGGGATGATGGGGTTCTTAAGCTGGATAATAGTAGGGGTTGATCAGATCAGAGTTATTTTTGTTACAATATTTTTGGCCATGGGGGATGAAGGGTTATTTTCGTATATTTTTGTACGCGGCCTTGCGGCCTTTTGACAAGATCCGGCTCTGCCTTCTACTACTTCTGCTGGTAAGGTGTCGTCTAGCGAAGAATGCTTTGACTTGTGAATACGATGGGTCGAGAATACAATGGGTTAGGTATCTAGGATACGATGGGTATACAAGGTATTAGGAATACGATGATGTGTTGAGAGGTTCCCGTCGTCGGCGCCTGGATAATTCGCGATTCGATTACAGGCCTAGCGATAGCCCTTGGATTCGCAGAGGTTTGCGTTTGTGAATGCGAATAGTTGGATGTCAGCCGTCGTAGCCGAATTGATATTATGTTCTCACTGCCTTTGCCGCCCGTGCTATTTAAATCTTGGTGGCAAACCGAGGCCGCGCTGCAAGGCACGTATCGGTATAGCCCATGGTATAAGTATAGTTGTCTACTTATACCATGGGTATAGCCTTACTTCCTCGCTCTGCTGTCAAATCAATGAATTCGGAGTTGTCAATGGTCAAAATCTCCGCATCGCAATTCGCAATCAAATAATTCTTTATCTGATTCGCCAAGCTTCGCATTCGCCAACAAGTGCACTGAATTTGAATAGGATGCCCTCATCATTATCAACATAATTCCGAGCAGATTCCGAAGATTTGCCAGGTAAGTATATGATCTTAAATATCGTTATCCTAACCTATCCCTTTTGTTATGATCAAAGATATAAATAATGATTTCTTGTGACAGAAGATTTAGTTGAAGCTTTTATCCTCAAGATATAATTGTTTGCCATCCGACCCAAGGCATCGCACATATTTCATTGAAGGTTCTTTGTTCTTCATAATATTATGTAGCCTGAGCACTAAGCAGTATATTATCATTGAATTTGGAGTTTGATAATATTATAGATCTAGTACCTAACTATGTTAATCGAAAAATTTAATTTACAATGCTTTGCTCTAGATACTGTAATGTAAAGGAAAACTGGAATTTTATGCCATTATGATAAGTTACAATTATTTTTGATAGCAGACACTTTGTCTGTAGGATAGCTTGTACAACCAGTGGTATACAAATTTTTTGAAAGAAAATAACTGAATAGCTGAAAGTTTTATAGGTACATAACAAAGAGATTGAAGCTTATAATTTAAGAAAAAAGGTGCACAAGTATTTCACTAGGGACCTGCACCATGCCACTTTGCAATTGTCACGTTGTTTTGATTGCCAGGGCACAATTGGTGAGCTTTCATCTTTGTTTTCAGAGCCGCAGCCGCATTTGGCGGTCCTCTTTCCACGCCATCACGTTGCAGCTGGCATCGATGTGGGCTCTACTCTGATTTCGGCCCCTCATCCTTTGAGATCCAGAAAAAACTCGCTCGAAATGCAACCATTGAAGTGACCAGGTCAGTAAAGATGTAAAATTTCATGAATCTGAAAATGAAACTTTTCACGGCTGTAAAAAGTTGTTGAGTAAAAAGTAAGTTGTAAATTGTTTTCCAATACCTAAACAAGGCATGAAGCCTATGGGTCAATGCTTGTGTTTTTACATGTTACTTACACTTAAAGTAAACAGTATTTTACCATGATTGTGCAAAGGAAAAAATAAACTAAACTTAATTAAACTAGTAGCAAATATACAATATATGTAAATATCAGTGTTAAAAAGTTAACATGTAAATAATATTGTCAGGTAAACTTAAACTTAGCTATGTGTACCTAAGTAAGATCAAGAGTCAGACGTACTTTCAATTTGTGGCAACTTTTTCTACAAAATATTGTTGTGATTTCCATTATCCTATTGAATAACAGGGTGGGAGTGCTTCTATCAACAATCTCAGCTCCTATACTAAGTCTTTGGGACAATGGGATGTAGAATACAGTCAATTCGGCAAAATTTTTGTTAACTCGTTAACTTTTTGTTAACGTTAGCTCTGGGAGACATCTTTAAATAGAGATTTCATCAAAGCAGGTTGGCTATCGACAGGAACTTGAAAAACCCAGACATTTCTCTAGTTTTCTAACATGTTTTCTTAAATGTCTAAATGTCCTTTTTTAGCGTTTTTTTTTTGTTCGTGTTTTTGTTCGGACAAAAAGAAACGCTAAAAAAAAAAGAGCATGTCGGTATTTCTGTCAAACCTACCTCTTTGCAACCAACAAGTGTAGTTTCAACCCTCCCATGGGTATCACTGTGTAAAGGATCAGGTCGAACGGGGTTCCTTTATAACAAATAATATACTCGGAACACGGGTTTTCTCAGTGCACGAGCGAAAGTAAGCGAAATTTATTGATATTATCGAGGGTCTGGCGAACCAGGTAGTACACGTTGCTCGGAGGACCGGAGTCAACTGACCAGAAGGGGTAGCAGCCCTCCTGGTCCAAACCTCCACCTACGCTCACTCGCAGGTGGCTAGGAGAGGAACTAAGCTAAGACAAGTTACTCTACGCACACTCACAGGTGGCTATAGAAGGATATTACAACTGTCGCATTCCTGTAAATGTATTCAAGGAAAATATGAAACTAAATAACTTTTTGAAAGGTTTCATGATTTTACTGCCGCAAAGAAAGGTGGGTCTGATTTTCACCCACTTTGAACAAGTCTTTTTCTGGACACTTGTTGCCCAGTGCTAATTGGGCAAGGGCAAACTAGGCTTTGCAAACACTCACATAATCGCGTTGTGGGTGAGCGTAAACTTACGCTTACCCACAACGCGATTATATTGCGTGTACGCATAGCCTGAGGCTTGATAAGTAAAAAATGTTCAGCAATAATTTAGCAGATTTTTCAATGACATTCGTTGCCTGGAAATATCGTGATGTAGTCGTCGTGAAATTATTTGAAGGGCAAAGTTTTAGAAAAACTGAAAAATTTTGTAAAATCTTAATAACATAAAATTTACTTGTACGAATTTCTTCAAAAACTTGGCAGTTATAAGTTCAAAGAAAACAAAGGCTCACAGAAATTTTAATCAAAATCTGTTTTGGCTTTTGACCGGTCGAGCCCAAATGACACAAAAAAAAAAGTTCTGGACTTTTTTTTTTCAGTAAAAGTGTAATTGAAGATTTTGCTTCTTGCCACGCTCGTTATGCTCATCAATTATCGACCCTGCTTGTTAACAGGTGGCTGATTAGGAAGCACGTCGTCAAAATGCTTGCGAAGAATTGCCAGGCTCTTACAGAATGCCCGTTGACAACCGTTTTGACAGCTGCACATTCCCATATTAACATCTAGGTGTTATCAGTTTCATCCAATAAGCACTGGCTACACGTTTAGTAAAATTATTCAACTTTTTTATCTTTTTCAGGTTGATGTTTGCCATTCGACTGCACAGAAGCACGGAATTAGAATCGAAGAACAAAAGGAAGAAATGGATCGGAAAAATAATTAATAGAGATAGGATCAAAAGCTGACATGGGAAAGTTTTTCGTTGTAGAATTATAGAATTTGAGACCTTGCCACCGCATTGTAAAAATAGCCTAGTATTTTGTCCGTGCAGTCTTGTCGTGAAATTTACTGATTCCAAATGTTGACACAGAATTCCACACGGGCTTCAACATTAAATGCTTTCGTTCTGTTGAAGATGATATCTTTTAAAAAGCAAATCGTGACGGGCGGAATATTTGTTGGTAATATTTTGGTGCTGAAACACAATTTTCTTCGCCTTACAATTACAATATAAAGTGTCTGAGTATCCTATCCTCTTGTTTCACTTTAATATTACCTTTAATTTTTATTCCTAAACATTTTGCATTCCTAATCACTCATCAGTCATCATACTTTTATTTAACTTGTATCTTTGCATCAGAGAGTCTTCCTGAAGTTGCAGCTATTGCAACCAAAAGGAAAGATATGACGTGCTTATGTATCCATTGTCCAAAGTTGTAAATAAACCCCCTATTCTAGGATTGTTGAATAACGTTGAGCGTAATGCTGCCGTAGATGCTGCCTTCAATTGGTTAGTGCAGTGTCCCGGATAGACAAAGACCCGGATTCGAATCCCGGTGCGGATGTAAATTTTGTAATTGATATTTCGTTACTAATAATCGTAATGCTGCCCTCTCTGCTGCAAACGTAGTCAGTCATAAAAGCTTTGGCTTCTTCAGTCAGATAAAAAACTGGCACGTTATCATTTGATATTAGTACTTGTAATAATATGCATCAAATTTTACCAGAAATTAAATTGAATATTAAATGTCGACAATTAATAATTACCATAAATCTTCGCTGATTGAAATCTTTTAAACAAACAATAACTTGTCTTTTCTTTTCGTCCAGCCAAACAGTTGATAAAGTTTTCGTGGCGATGCAACGAGACGCTTCGTACGTTTCCTTGAATCTCGAGACAATTCTGTTCCTCGTGCTGCATCTTGAGCCGGTGAAACAGAGTTCCTTCGAGCAGGGCGATGCTTGGCCGCATTATTAACACCTAGCCATCCACCTTAAACATAACGGTCTTGTTTTCAATATCTTTGCAAAAGGATTTCTTTTCTTCGGTTAGTTTTTACTAAAGATATTTGTAGAGAATATTTAGATAATCTTTTGACTATAGAAGACATCACATTGGTGGGATGGAAGAACTGATTGATCATTCTTCTGTTTCTTGACACCGACTTGATGTAGAAGAGTAGATTGAAGAAGAAATTAGTGAAACAGAATTAGTCTGGGAATTGGAGAGCATTTGGTGAAATGGAAGACCGTGAGATCTGCCGCTGGTTGATTTGATGAAAAGTTACTCAACTGACATGATTAAAGCAGCTGTGAGAACGGTGGGAAAATGATTCTATTTCGGATAATTCTGAAAGGAAAGAAGATTGCACAAGATTGGAGTGAAGGAGTAATTCAACCAGTTTATAAGAAGAGATCGGAAAGTATGCAACAATCTTTTCCATTCAATCCAAATTCAAACCAAATCACGTCATGATCTCGCTAAGTCAGGCGGAGCAATTCGGGTTGCGAGTTCACTCCCATACAACATGGGAATACGTACCATTGAATTTGGAGGAGTTTGGTTGTACTTTCGATATCCAAAGCAAATTTTGCCTTTTAACAAAATCCATAATTTCAATGGAGCTACGTTGAACATTCTTTGTACGACCGAAACACCTACCAAAATCAGTACTTTCATGCCTAGAAAATTGAGCAAAAATTATATTCAAAATGATTTAAAAAAATTTGAATGACCGCCAATATTCACATTAATTTTTTTTAAATATATGCTCAATAAAGGACATCCAAATACTGGCCTACGCCATCCTTTACTGTGTATATTTTCAAAGTATTGTTGTAAATGATGGAGAATTCCCTTTTTTATCCTTTTTTTATCAACTTTTCGCTCAATTTTGCTGGCTCCATTAGCTTTTAAATTTTACTCTAATAGTACATAATTAAGTCCTATTGTTCCATTGTTATTTAGCAGAGCTAATTAATATATATGTTTTCAAACAAGTAGTGCGTCCAGTGGGTATCTGACGTCATTATTCCCTGAGTGGGAGGTCTATCAGAGGGGATAAACTTTGGTGTGGTATTGTGAAAATTATTTGAAAAGATAATTGAAATTAAATTTCAAAGGATATGTAGAGGAAGCTATAGATAGAGGTTCCAGAATGGATGGGACTGCGATAGACAACACATTTAAAATATGACAGACCTGAGACAATTGATGCGATGCGATGCGATGCGATGCGTTGCGTTGCGTTGCGATGCGATGCGTTGCGTTGCGATGCAATGCGATGCGTTGCGTTGCGTTGCGATGCGATGCGATGCGATGCTATGCGATGCGATGCGATGCGATGCGTTGCGTTGCGTTGCGTTGCGTTGCGTTGCGTTGCGTTGCGTTGCGTTGCGTTGCGTTGCGTTGCGTTGCGTTGCGTTGCGTTGCGTTGCTTTGCGTTGCGTTGCGTTGCGTTGCGTTGCGTTGCGCTGCGTTGCGTTGCGCTGCGTTGCGTTGCGTTGCGTTGCGTTGCGTTGCGATGCGTTCCGTTGCGTTGCGTTGCGTTGCGTTGCGTTGCGTTGCGTTGCGTTGCGTTGCGTTGCGTTGCGTTGCGTTGCGTTGCGTTGCGTTGCGTTGCGTTGCGTTGCGTTGCGTTGCGTTGCGTTGCGTTGCGTTGCGTTGCGTTGCGTTGCCTTGCGTTGCGTTGCGTTGCGTTGCGTTGCGTTGCGTTGCGTTGCGTTGCGTTGCGTTGCGTTGCGTTGCGTTGCGTTGCGTTGCGTTGCGTTGCGTTGCGTTGCGTTGCGTTGCGATGCGATGCGTTGCGTTGCGTTGCGTTTCGTTGCGTTTCGTAGCGTTGCGTTGCGTTGCGATGCGTTGCGTTGCGTTGCGTTGCGTTGCGTTGCGTTGCGTTGCGTTGCGTTGCGTTGCGTTGCCTTGCGTTGCGTTGCGTTGCGTTGCGTTGCGTTGCGTTGCGTTGCGTTGCGTTGCGTTGCGTTGCGTTGCGTTGCGTTGCGTCGGCAAGACGGCTGAGGCAGCGGCGTGAAGTCAGTCGGTCTCGACGGGTCGAGCTGAACGCGTCGCGTCTTGCGTTCCGACGTCACGCTCTCCGCGAAGCAACACGTAACAACTTACAGCAATATATACAACACAATTTATCAAAAATATTAATAAAAAGTGTAGAACTATTATAAAGTTATTCTCTGTGTTTGATGTCATGTTTATTAGCTTTGAAGGTCGGTTGTCTGAAGGATTTGTTGGATATTTTGTGAACTTCGTCTCCTGCATTTTAAACTGAATACTGGTAAGTGTGTTTTTTTACATTTGCTGAATATTTTGTAAGAATTCTCTGTAAAAGTCTTGCTTTCTGATTTGAGAGACGTGATGTTTGAAAATCAACGTACATTCTGCCAGCTGGTTTTTATTGTTATTATTATTATTTCTGTATGAAAACAGATTTGTACATTTTGTGTACATTTGTACATTTTTAAATTACATTTTAAATTTGTACATTGTTGGGGAAATGTTTGTAAGGTTTGCTCGAAGCGGTTTCAACTATCGTGGAGATCAGACAGTGGAAATGGTAGCGTTTATTTGGTAAATTATTTGTTTGACAAAGCGTTAATGTCTGCAAGCTTCATTATATTGAAGCAAACACTTTGTCCGGCTTCTAGAACTTTTTTACTTTCTTGTTGAAGTTTTTTTTGGGCTGAACACTGTTTTATGAACTGAAATAATTGCTTTAATGACATTTGTTACTTCAGCCGTGAGGATTGTAAAAATTTGTCTTTTTGGTTCTTCATAAGATCATCTTCTCAAGAGATTGTGAATGTATTTAAATGATCTTTAATTATAAAAGCAACTGGTAGCGATTGGAAGACATAATGCAGAGTAGAAGGGTAGACGAATGATATTAATGATGACTCGACGCTATTTTCAAGATTGGCAAAAATTTCGTCGTTTCGTTCGTAAGGGTTCGTATCCCGGTTCGGACACACATTTTCCTGTCTGGCTAACCCACCAACAATAGCTTACTGGCGTAAGCTTCCACCAGTGAAACCCAATTTCTCACCCTCTCCCCCTCCCCCTAAAAGACCTCGGTTTTCTCTCACCGTTGCTGTCAAACCTCGTGAGCATAAAAAGTAATTTTCAAAAATCTTTTCAACCGGGAATTAAATACCAAGCCCCAAACTGAAACTTGCTTTTGCTCAAACTCTGTTTAATCAAGAGTCTCATCTCGAGTTTATACCGATGATGAAGCTGGCAGCTCAGCTTCGCGAAACGTCGGGAAAACGTATGAGTTTAGGACGAAGCATTCGTAACAGGTGTTCAATAGTTTTTTCTTTAAACCAATTTTCTAAGATTAGGATAAGACATGAGTCGGAAGAAATAAATAAATCATAAAATTTTATTTTTATTTTCGCAAGAAATGCAACAATTGTTCGCGCCACTTCTGTCGCTTTGAAATTATTTTCTTTCAGTTGGTTACCTGTGTGTTCCCGCTGGTTTATGGTTTGGTTTTTTCGTGTCATCAAGCTTGACATGCTCCCCATGTGAAGTGGTGAGACTTTTCCATTTAGTTTCTCTCTGAACCTCTCATCAGACAGGTGAGGCTGGTTCAACTTAGCAATAGACATAACTTAAAATTAGCAGTAACTTAAAAGTTAGACACGGTCAAACATAATGTTTAAGTCATTTCTAAGTTAAGTCCTTATGTTTGTTGTAGAGAGTCTCATGGAGATCCATGTGTCACACTTTTAAGTTACTGCTTATTTTAAGTTATGTCTATTGCTAAGTTGATTGTGAACCAGCCTTAAATCTTTGATGTCTTGGAAGGTCAGAAATTTAGCTCGATCCAATAAATGCAGATATTGTGTAGGTTTAATAATATAGTGTCTTTATACTTTTACTTTCTTAAGTCTCGTGTCGTTTCTTTTCTTAGAACGTTGGTTTTCTGAAAAACTATTTCACTGGGTATTGAATCATGTTCATGATTCATTTTCTAAGAGTTTTTCTCGATTTTGTATTTGACGGAGTTCCAAGTCTGCGCATCTCAAAGCTAAGTTAATGCCTCCCTTTATTCCTTCCCTTTCAGCCTTACCTAATTCACCCTTTACCTCTAGACATTTAACCGGCGCCACCAGCACATCACAAGGTGGGCAGATTGGGATTTTCTGCAAAATACAGTCCACTCTCTTTCTTTACATTCAAGTAGCTCCCGGTTGGCTACAACATAAGTCATATCGTGCAATTAGTGTTCCCACGGAAGGACAAAATTAAAAGAAATATATATAATTATTATAGTCTAAAATGCTTCTAATGTATGCTTCTGAAATTGCGGGATGCGCCAAGCTTTTATCAATCCTGTGCAGTCATTTCTGGTACCGATTAAGATAAGAAACTCAGTGTGCAAAAAAATGATATATTTTTTATTTGTAGATTTCTGTCGATTTTGTAATTGATTATGTTATTCTTTTTGAGCCAGCTCTTCATCCTTAAATCTATGCAATAAATTTCAACAATTCTTTTGAAAATGTACCAACATGCATGGATACCCCTGACTTTTATTTTTAATTTCTTTTTTTTTTATATTATACTGTTTCTCTTTTTGCCACGCTGCTACGATTGTTGGCATTAATATGTGCCTTGCCTAATGCCAGCAAACACCGGTGTCACTGCTGTTGCTAGTGTTGCTACGCTGCTACGATTGTTGGCATTACTATGTGCCTTGCCTAATGCCAGCAAACACCGGTGTCACTGCTGTTGCTAGTGTTGCTACGCTGCTACGATTGTTGGCATTACTATGTGCCTTGCCTAATGCCAGCAAACACCGGTGTCACTGCTGTTACTAGTGTTGCTACGCTGCTACGATTGTTGGCATTACTATGTGCCTTGCCTAATGCCAGCAAACACCGGTGTCACTGCTGTTGCTAGTGTCGCCACGCTGCTACGATTGTTGGCATTACTATGTGCCTTGCCTAATGCCAGCAAACACCGGTGTCACTGCTGTTACTAGTGTTGCTACGCTGCTACGATTGTTGGCATTACTATGTGCCTTGCCTTATACCAGCAAACACCGGTGTCACTGCTGTTACTAGTGTTGCTACGCTGCTACGATTGTTGGCATTACTATGTGCCTTGCCTAATGCCAGCAAACACCAGTGTCACTGCTGTTGCTAGTGTTGCCACGCTGCTACGATTGTTGGCATTACTATGTGCCTTGCCTAATGCCAGCAAACACCGGTGTCACTGCTGTTACTAGTGTTGCTACGCTGCTACGATTGTTGGCATTACTATGTGCCTTGCCTTATGCCAGCAAATACCGGT